>JANHZT010002901.1:71340-81982 GCA_032468215.1 Stegonotus admiraltiensis | reverse complement strand
TTTTATTTTATTTTATTTTATTTTATTTTATTTTATTTTATTTTATTTATATGCCGCCCCTCTCTGAAGACTCAGGGTGGCTCACAATACATTTTAAAAAAAACCATTCTAAAAACATTTAAAAATTAAAAAAAAACATTAAAAACCTTAAAACGCATTTACACCATTCAAGGCTGGATCTCGCCAGATCGCAAAGCAAGATCAATGGCGCAAGGCCCCCCAGAAAAGCCAGGTCTTCACCGCTTTTCAGAAGGCCAATAGGGTGGGGATGGTTCAGACCTCAGAAGGTAACTGGTTCCAGAGAGCTGGGGCAGCCACAGAGAAGGCCCTCCCGCACGGGCCCGTCAGCCTGCATTGTTTAGCTGACGGGACCCGGAGGAGATCAACTCTGTGGGATCTTACCGGTCGCTGGGAGCTAACTTGAAGGACTATCAGCTAATAAATATGTGTTGTCTCATCTTTACTGCATGATTATATCTTTACAACCTTACCTCATGCTATCCTTAAAAACTGAAATAAAAACCTCAATAATCCAATCCCTCCAAAATGATATTTGAAAATCCTGAAGATTTTTAACAGCATTACAGTGCAACCATTTTCAATAACTAAAACCACCAATAATCAATTCTTTCCAAGTGAAATAATTTCACAAGAAAGGAGACAATAACTGGCTTCATAGTTAGGTGCGTTAGCTCATCCATAAATCTTAGCCTTCATATTATTCTCTATTTCCTGAAACACATTTGTGCACACCCAGAGACTTTTCATCTCACCAAAAAAAAATAAAAAATAAATCATATTTACTATATCTAATATCCATTTAAGATACATGACACAGAAACAGAATTTGCTAACTGGTGAACTGTGTAAAGATATTCACAAATGAATGATTAGGGTAGTGGCCAAGAAAACAAGTCAATTATTTGGAGGTCAGATAAGTACATAAAACAAAATGACAAATTGTAAGATGAAAATATTTATTCATTAATTTATTGAATTTATAACCTGGCATTCCACCAAAAATGGAGTTTAAAATTCAAATGCATTAAATGCAATCATTAAATTGAAATATGTCTGTATTAACTTTATGATAATTACTGATCAGAATTCAACAAGTTAACAGCAGTTGACAGAGAATAAAATAGTATGGTTTTTGAAAAGATTAATGTAATCGAACTATGTAATCTGTTTTTATAAAGAGGAAAGCAACATACAGCCATGTTCATAGTAACTGAACCATACTGGTTATACTGTATATAAAATAAAAGAGAATTGTCTAGATTCCTTACTGCAAAGAACAACAGTTGTCTAAAGGGTCTCACTCCCAGAATAATCTACTACAGGAGCTTTTATACTCAATGTGGTCAATCAAATTTGAAAAGGGTTTTTTTACTTCATGGTGTACTACTGGTTGTATCTGTTCACCTAGTTGAACTTTATTGCACTTATATTCTGAAGGCTCTCTTCAGATATTGGGGTGTTAGCAGACTTTATCTTTATGGAACGTTCCATAATTTAGTGTTTACTAACAACAAAGCATTCAAATAACTTTCTGTAAGAATATAATGGAATAGTTTAGCAGGAAAGAAGATAAGTTGATATATTCAGGAAAATCTTTACAATAATCAAAATAATAATCTTTTTGTGTTAGTTAATAAATTTTTATCTTTTTTCTATATAAATCAGATAATTATAGTACTATGACATGGCCTCAAAGGCCTAACTATCCAAGCCTAGATTTAATTTCAAATCCCCAAAAGGAATCTGCATAACACACACACACACACACACACACACACACACACACACACACACGGTGAAAAGAGATTATAATCATAGAGTAGGAGAAGAGGAGCCAATGTTTTATATAAAAACAAATAAACCCAGTGACCACTACCATCTTGACTTTTAAAATTTCTCCTTGCAGTGCTATAGACTTACTTATAGATGGTAACTGGGGAAAGGGAAACACTAAAAACAGAAGGCAGATAACTCATTGTTTTAATTGTCAAATCAAGTGAATGGTTTCTTGGTGATGATTTCAGGTCATTTTTGAAGGAACAAACACCAACCACCTGTCAAGATTTTAATTTCACTATTCTGTTCCTGCACTATTTGGCATGCAGAAGGAGCAGAATGAGGCAAGCCATGTTAAAATAGCATCTGGGTATGTTTAACCTAAAGAAGAGATGACCAAGACAGCAGTTAAGATCTGAAGATCTGCCATATTGAAAAGGGAATGGAGTTATTCTGGATTAACCCAGAAGGTAGGACTAAAAAATTACCAGGGGGTAGATAAATTCAAATTAGACATCAGGAGGACCTTCCTAACTATTAACTATCAGCCAGTGAATGAGACTACCAAATGATGTGCTGAGATTCTGCACCTAGCAGGGGGTTGGATCAGATGAACTATATGATCGAACACAGTTAAGAACCTATATTAGGTCTTATCTTGTGGCGATGGAAGCGGCGAAACGTGACTATTTCGCTGCTCTCATTGAGTCTGCAGAAAATTGCCCAGCAGCCTTGTTTCGAGTGACCAGCTCTCTTCTCAATCAGGGAGCGAGGAAGGACTCCTTGCAGGGCAGTGCTGATGACTTTGTTCAATTTCTGAAAGATAAAATCGCTCAGATCTGGGTGGGCTTAGACTCCAACTGGGCAGGACTGAGCGAGGAGACAAGAGCAAGTCTTGAAGGTAACATCTGGATTGACTTTGACCCTGTATCCACAGATGAAGTGGACAGGATTGTGGGTAGATTGGGAGCCTTCACATGTTTGTTGGACCCGTGTTCCTCCTGGCTTGTTGCGGCAACCAGAGACGTGACCGTAGACTGGATCCAGGCGATTGTCAATGCTTCATTGAGGGATGGGGTCTTCCCTGCCATCCTTAAGTAGGCAATGATTTGACCCCTTCTCAAGAAGCCTGCCCTGGATCCGGCCACTTTGAACAACTTTCGTCCTGTCTCCAACCTTCGCTTTATAGTGAAGGTTGTTGAGTCTGTGGTGGCACACCAACTTCCACAATTTCTGGAGGAAATGGATTATCTAGACCCGTACCAATCGGGTTTCAGGCACAGACACAGCACGGAAACAGCATTGGTCACCCTGGTGAATGATCTCTGGCGAGCCCGGGATGGGAGTTATTCCTCCATCCTGGTCCTACTTGACCTCTCAGCGGCTTTTGATACCATCAAACCATGGTATCCTACTGCAACAACTCGGGGGGTTAGGGGTGAGGGGCACTGTTTTATGGTGGTTCTCCTACCTCTCGGGCTGCACACAGTTTGTCTGGGCGGGGGGACAGAGATCCTTCCCGAGGCCCCTCACTTGTGGAGTGCCTCAGGGGTCAGTTCTCTCCCCCTTGCTCTTTAATATCTATATGAAGCTGCTGGGTGACATCATTCGCAGTTTTGGGGTGAGGTATCATCAGTATGCTGATGATACCCAGCTCTACATATCCACCCTTGACCACCCCTGATGCCCTTTCTGTGATGTCAAAGTGCCTGGAAGCAGTGCAGGTCTGGATGGGTGGGAACAGGCTCAAACTAAACCCTTCCAAGACGGAGTGGCTGTGGATGCCGGCATCTCATGGCCTAGTACCCCATCACTTCAGATGGAGGGGAGTTGCTAACTCCTTCTGAAAGGGCTCGCAATCTTGGCGTCCTCCTGGACTCGTGGATGTCCTTGATGGACCATCTGATGACTGTAACAAGGGGGCTTTTGCACAGGTTCGCCTGGTGCACCAGTTGCATCCTTTCCTAGACAGGGATGCCCTCCATACAGTCACCCATGCTCTCATTATCTCTCACCTGAATTACTGCAATGCCCTCTACATGGGGCTGCCCTTGGGGTGCACCTGGAGGCTCCAGCTGGTCCAGAATGCGGCCGCGCGGGTTGTTACGGGAGCTTCCCATTACTCCCGTGTTACACCTCTCCTGCACGAACTGCACTGGTTACCAGTGGTCCTCTGAATCCGCTTCAAGGTGCTGGTACTTACCTATAAAGCCCTTCATGACATGGGCCTGGGGTACTTGCAGGTGCACCTTCTGCCGGCCTCCCACTGTACAGTGTGCTCACATAGGGCTGCCCTCCTCTGGGTGCCATTGACCAGGCAATGTCAGCTGATGGTGCCCAGGATGAGGGCGTTCTCTGTGGGTGCACTGACCCTCTGGAATGGGTTACCCACTGGGCCCCGACCTCCGCTCCTTCTGCAGGGACCTGAAGACATGGCTCTTCCAACAAATCATCTGATCTGCTGGGAGTTTTTAGTTTCTCTAGGGGTTATCGGATTATTTTAATACTAACATATTGTCCTGTGGTTTTATCTTTGTGAGCCGCCCCAGGTCCTTCAGGAGAAGAGTGGCATATAAATATGATTGAATGAATGAATGAATGAATGAATGAATGAATGAATGATTCCTTTCTGACTCTATGATTCCATTTAGTATATCATATACCCAGTTTTCACAGCTACAGCTCTCACCCAGTCTATATTGTTCTATGATAATCTGTGTCTTCACAAGAGCTGTAAAGGAAGGACATGCAGAATAAAGTTTTCGTACTTTTCTGACTGAAGATGTTATGCTCAACAGGAATGAAAAGAAATTGCCTCATGCTTCACAGATTCACACACAGAGGATGGTTCCACTTGAAAAGCTGTAAAGAAACAGTCCACGGTAGAAAACAAAGCAGGACTATAAAGTATTTATATAGTTTCTGCATGAGTGCAATGAAAGTTTTGTGATTGCACAGAGGCACTTCAAAGAAAGGTCCATATTAGTAAATGAAAACAGGACACGAGATTCTTGACTATTTTTTCCTCCTAAAAAAAAAGCTGTGAAGTCTAATAATTAAATATAAATGGGGAATGCCTAATATACAGAACAGAATCTGCACTGATTTCAACTTTATTCTTACATTTACATCAGTATGATTGACGGTAGCTTAGAAGGATGAAATTAATACATCATGTCTGCACACTGAATCATATACTGTATACATTAAATACTTGGGCTTGAATGTAGTAGCATTCTAACATCTTCTGGCCTTGTTCTGGGATTTTATACTTTGGTTAATGTTCTGTTTCTCCAGTTAAATGCTACAAGTTCTTTCTAACAAATTTAGAATATATTCTAGTCATGTTTATTCTGAAGTAATTTTTATAAATTACTTACTGTCTCCCCCTCTTTTTTATTTAGAAAGAAAAACAATCATTTCAAACAAAAATTAGAAACTACTGTTTAACATGGATTTTGAGTGTATGGGTACAATGTAATCAATGACCAAATAAGCCCTTTTATTATCAAAGTTTGTAATTCAATCACTGTTACAGAAGAAAAGCAGATTATTTTTATGGATCAAATTAAATTTAAAATCAAATTTTAAAATTTAAAATCAAGAGTTTGTACAAGCAAGATGTACTAAGGGTAATTGAAGACTAAAATTCCAAAGCTGGAAATTGTAAAGAGGAAATCATAATTGAACAGGATGGCCTACAAAACATAAATGAAGATTTTTCAATTTCAATTATTTCTTTATTGGTAACACAGTCTTCAAACAGATAAAATGATAATATATACATGTAAGTCATCAGAGACAGTACACAAAAATCAAACTGTTGATACAAGGAGATGGAAAGGCTTCCTTATAACAGTAAAGACATGTCAGAAAATGGACTTTGAAACAGATTGTGAAGTGCAAGTTCCAAGTCCAGCTAAAGTGAAACTATTTCTCTGACACAATATTTAGGACATGCCCATTCACAAAGTAATTTTTAATTAAAAGTTGTACAAAGTAAGTAAAAGCAAAACACACTAATAAATAGAAGCAGAAAAAAGAAAGATAAAAGCAAAAGAAAAACGAATAAAAAAGAAGCTTCCAATTTTCTTTGCAGCAAACATAGGTGCAATTATGACATTATCACTTTTAAAAAATTTTTTAAAAAGCTCATTTTTGTAGTTTTGCACTATCTGTAAAAATATTTCAAGGTTAATAAAACAGAAGGACAAAATGAATAAAACAATAACAAGAAAGAAAAAGAAATAATGCATCAATGGCAAGAAAATTCAACATAAGGGAGAGTCTCAATGGTATATAAATATCTAAAATTCTAGATAAAAGTTTCAATAGTGGCTTTATTTTACTGTAAACCTTTGTAATAATGTAACCATATAATCATGCATATATTACTCTAATCTTTATTCCACTGAATAATTAGGGCCATAAATTTGGCTTTCCACTGTTTAAACACTGTTCTCTTAAAAGCCAAGGGCAGGGAGAATCCATTTTCATTCTTTGTCAGGTCCCATATAGCAAGAACGTAGTTTAAAAATATATGACCATCTGAAAATAATAAAAATTATTTCAAAGTAAAGTTAATATTCATAATTACATTTTCACATAATAATTTTAGGACAATGCAAAAACATTCTTTTAATGAAGTATTATTCTTATTTTATTTTACCTCATTGTATCTGAAATGATTTACTTTTTGATATAAATAAAGTACCACAGATTTAATAAGATGTAATTCAGGGCTTTGGGCATTTTGTACTTTAAATCAATTAGATAAGATGATGAATTTCTATCATTTTCTATCGTTTTAATTTATATGAAAAATTAAATACCATTTATTGTCATTCACTGGCAGTGTTTACAACATTTAGTGATATCTCCATTTGAACAGAAGCATTTTTGGCTTCATAGACAATTCCGTAGATGACAGAAGGTAATCACTAAATCCTGCAAAACAAAAACAAAAACAAAACAAAAAACAAAAAAAGCCCACAATTAGTCTTTATAAATACTTATCAATAAAATGAAATGGAAATACAAAGTTAAAGACTGAAGAGAACATGGAATTGGAGATCTTATCTAATAGGAAATAGTTTTAAAATCAATACCTACAGTTTGTCAAAAACAAGAGAATTGAAGGGTTGTGAATTATCTCCCAATAATGAATACCTTGAGAATTGACATTAAGTTTCAGAATGTGAAACTCTAGTATTAAAACATAGCCTTATCTTTAATTTTGCAGCCTGTGAATATGTCAGTGAGGCATTAAATAAAGTAATAAAAATTGTAGTGGTCTAAGACAGTATTCATAATTTAACTTTTTAATTTCTTGAGCTTGTATCTCAGGATCTACTGAAAGAATTCAAAGGGACCAAAAATAGTCAAATATAAGATAAAATACAATTCAAAATTGAAGCACATCAAGCAAAAAGACAGAAGAGGACCCCCCAGTCTACACTTTCTTTAGCAAAAACAATAAAGTAAAGGTAAAGGTAAAGGTTCCCCTGGCACATATGTGCTAGTCGTTCCTGACTTTTATTTTGACTGTTGGTAGAAAGGCAGTCAGCTAAACTAATTTACTTTAATGGAAAGATTCAACTTAAAATCTCACACATTCTGTCTGTGCCCAATAATAACAGGATAGGAAGGTAGAGGCCCTAAGACTTTGAAAGACTTATATGTAAGTATGCAGACTTTAAATCGCCTAATAGCAATAGCACTTAGACTTATATATCACTTCACAGTACTTTACAGCCCTCTCTAAGTGGTTTACAGAGTCAACATATTGCCCCCAACAATCTAAGTTGGGTATGGCTTTAGAAATCATAATTATGTATTTGTATTTTATCCAGAAAAGGTCTTTTAGATTGTGTGGAAAGGATAGACAGACTGTGATTGGAATACAAAATAGTATCTCTTAACTTAACTTTAACCTAGTGGTGTGGTGGAGCTGGTTCGTACTCAATAGATGCTAAGTCTGTACTTAAATTTTCTGTAATTTTGCCAGGGTTGAGAGCAATTCTAAGCTGGTATACTTAATGGTGGGGCAGTAGCAGCAATGGAGCTGGCAGAGACATTTGCTGATACACCACTGCCGTAACCCTAAATGAGGCTGGATGACACATTTCTGTTTCCCATTTTAGGTAAGCTGGAGGGAACTGCAAATTTGGTGCATGTGAGACAGGGATGGGTTCTACTTACCTTTACTACCGGTTTGCAATGGGGCCATGCGCACGTGCTCGCTTTGCTCACATGCACACGGGCTCTTCTGCGCATGAGCAGAAGTGTTTTGATGATGTCAGGGTCGGTGGGTGGAGCCTCCCGCTGGTTTTACTACCGGTTCTATAGAACTGGTGAGAACCGAGGGCAACCCACCACAGATGTGAGAGAAATGGAAATAGATGCTTTGGAGGTAATATACCAATAAACATCTTCATTGGCATTTATTAGCTCTGCATTATTATCCAACCTTATTATTTTTAAGGGTTTTTTTTTCTTTTTAAGAAAATTATCATGCTGTAAAGCCTCGGCCTTAGGTTAATGCCATGTACTAACTTGATAGAGATGAGGATTTCTGTCATCACTCATCTGCATTCATATGCACATAATAAAATTATGTAAATAAAAATTATGTAAATAAAAATAAAATTATGAAGAGATCCTTGGAAAAAATAGATTTAGGTGACATTAGTTGCCTTTCCTTCTTTTCCTTTCCTTCTTTTCCTCACTATAGTTATACTATATTTCAAGCACTTAGGGAAATAATTTTATATTTACCTGGATACATAATTCTTACTATCTAAAAAGCTCATTAATTTCTAGCAGATTTGAGAACTATTTTTTTTAGTTATTTTAGAGAACTGCTGTTATTTAGCTTTTTAAAAAACCTTTATCCATTTGCTCTTTTAAACAGCATATGTATGTACTATTGAGACTAAAATAAGCAAATAGGTAGAGAATGTACTGCTTTGAGAAATATGTTACACTAAATAAGAAAGCAAACTGTTAGGAGATAACTACAAGAAAAGTATTTCATTAAAATATTCTATATCACCGGGTTTCTCTTCAACAAACAACAGAAATCCTTGAATAAAACAGGATTACATGTTATACTGTATATGATTTGATATACTACAGTTAGTCATCAATTTACAACCTCAGTTGGGACTGGAATTTCCATTGCTAAATACTATACAGTCATTAAGTGAGCCACATCCAATTTTACAATCTTTTTGCCACAGTTGTTAAGTGAATCACACAGTCATTAAACACATCTTCACCAATTCATTTTGCTTGTCAGAGGCTCCTCTAGAAGGTTACAAATGGCTATTATATGACCCCAGGAAATACATATTGATTGCTAAATGCTAAAATTATGACCATGTGACTGTGGGGACACTGCAATGACCACAAGTGTGAAGATCGATCATAGGTCACACTTTTCAGCACAGTCATAATTTCAGATTAAGTGTTGTAAATTGATAACTGCCTATACAAAGAACAGACAAAATACAATCCAGAAGGCTTTAGATAGATGAACTATTTACCGTGATCTCTTTGTTGCTTTTCACACTAGTAGGATCCATGCCTTCTAGATAATAACATGTACAATAAACAACATTGTTATTGTATTCACAGCCTTTTATTCATACTTAGGACAATTGTCTGGTTTCATCTGTCTCCATTCAAAGATCAAAGTACTGAACTCTGAAGTTTATGGTTTTTTTAAAAAAAAATATTTAATCCAGCAGAGGAAGGCAAGATGGATATGTTCTCCAGTTTTTGTAGAAATAATATATGTGGAAAATGAATACAGAAGAATACAGCTCTATTTAGTTAATTTAATCTCCACAACAAGAATGCCTTTTAGTCCCCAGGATCAATTCAGAGACATCCAAGAATCTTGAAGGAGTTTGTACTGACATCCACTTGAGAATGATACTAGGCAAAAATCTACAACAGATTATGGAGGAGTCTGTTTGTGAACTTTAAGAAAACAGAAAGCTGTATGCTAAACTAATCTGATCTCTTTTGGCATGGTGACAAATTTGTTTGACTAAGGGTATATTCTGGGTATAGCATAACCTGGTTTTAGCAAAGAATTTGCTAAAATTATCCATGAAATTTGAGCAGATAATTACTATGATTATATACATACATACATACATACATACATACATGTGTGTCTGGCTATCAAGTGCCCAAATTTTGATCATATGACCACAATAGTAGGAAATACATTTTCCCCCAGTGACTTTGTAACTTTAAATGGTTGTTAAATAGATGTAACCCAAGGATTATCTTTATATGGATTCATGTCTGTTATGAATGTTATTTGGGCTTTGTTGATTCTGTATGGATATCTATCAGTATTGCTTCTTTACACTGATTTTGCTGTCATAGATTTCACTGGGAGTGCCTAGGCCTTCAGTCATATAATTATGAATATATATTGTCAGTGCTATCCAAATCAGCATGTTGTTAGCAATTCTGAGACATAAGCAATAGCAACAACACTTAGACATATGCTGCTTCATAGTGCTTTACAACCCTCTCTAAGCAGTTTACAAAATCAGCATATTGCCCTCAACAAACTAGGTCCTCATTTTACTGACCTTGGAAGGCTGGAAGGCTGAGTCAACTTTGAACCACTCAGAATTGAACTCCGGGAGTGAGCAGTGAGTCAGTCCTGCAGTACTGCATTCTAGCCACTGTGCCACCATGGCTCTTATATCCACAACAATTGATGAATCTTGGAACTAGAGATACCCTATAAGACATAAACATAAATGGCTGACTTCCAGGTCAGAAATAAGTTCTGGGGGCGGGGGGCGGGGAGACTGTT
>JANHZT010002901.1:28349-39209 GCA_032468215.1 Stegonotus admiraltiensis | reverse complement strand
GTGTTGGCTTTTTTGGCAGCTGCTGCACACTGCTGGCTCATATCTAAATGGTTGTCCACTAGGACTCCAAGATCCCTGTCACAGTTACTAATATTGAGCAAGGTACCACATATATGGTACCTGTGCATTTTGTTTTTCTTCCCTAAATGTAGAACCTTACTTTTTTCACTGTTGAATTTCATTTTCATGTTTTAACAAATTGCATCACTGTTTGGTTTGGTGGCAGCAATGCCTCAGATAGAAAGTCCATTCAGAGAGTGGAAAGGACAACCAAGAAGATTATAGGAAGCTTGTTTCCTCTCATTCAGGATACTGTGTATAAATGCTATGTGCTTAGAGCTCAAAGCATTGTTAGAGACCCCACTTTACAGTCTGTTTCTGTTGATCTCCTCTGGGTAGAGGTTTCAAAGTATTTCAAGCAGGACTTACAGATTCTGTAACAGCTTTCTTCTCTATGCCATCTGTCTGGAAAACTTGCAAGATTTGTTTCTCTCGCCATGTGCATGCATACATCCGAACTTGACTGTGTTTCTCTGTGTCATGTAATATATGCAGGTACATGCATAATTATTTATTTATTTATTTATTCTTGTCATGTTTATGTAGTGTGGATATGCTTTGAGAGCTGTATGCAACAAAATTTCATTTTAATATATGCAGACTAGTGTACATTCAAAGTGACAATAAAATTAGTCTAAGTTCTATTCCCATAGCTGTGGCCACCATCTTTCCTTGTTTAAGCAGCTTAATAAATGTACCAAGCTATGGATTAGGGCAGTGGTAGCCAAGCTGTCTTAGGAATTCTGGGAGTTGAAGTCCACAGGGTGTGAAAGAGCCAAGTTTGCCTACCACTGGATTAGGGGAACAGGAAAATTTGTTTTGCTGGTAGATGCTTTTCCATTAGGAAGACATTGCTGACTTGGATACAGTATAATCCATTTACTGCTATCTTGTAATCAATATCGTATAAAATACCTCTAGTTAATATATTAAGGAAGTGATTCTTTATACACTTATTCAGTGGACTTTGCTGCTTACCAAAAATATTCCCCTTCCCTTTCATTGTCATGCAGCCCTACACCTTTCTAGTCACAAGTGAGTTTTGTTGCTTTTTTTTTTTTTTTGAGTGGAGGAGAGCAAGAATAAAAATTTGATAAACTGGAGCAAGAGTGCTGTAAGGGCAAACATTGTAAAATGGTAATTCATTGTGGAAATTAAAATATCAATTTCAGTGGCCTTTGGAATAATGGATAAAGTGAAGTTGAGTTCATATTTTTTATAGATGGACCTCTTTCTGAGTTTATAGCTGAATAGCTTGAAGTTTGTCACCAAATATCAGCTTACAATAAACAAGATACATTTCTTGGCTAGGATTCTATTAAGATGTAAGTTTAACCATTCTAAAAATTACATAAAAAAACAAATCACTGTCTCCATGAAGAATGCATGTGCTCTATTATGTATTTGTTTCTGATATCCTATTTTCCGAGAAGAAGAAAAAAAGCATTTAGTTTCATCTTTTCCCTAGCCATGGATTAGAAGAAATGATTTATGTACAGCATTACTGTGCGACTTTTATGGGTGATGTTATCTCATAAATTTTAGCTCATATCCCAGATGCTGCCCTTTTGCAGTTTTTTTTTACAATGGGAATATTTTAACATTTTAAGGAATGGAGTTATTGCATACTTGTTTTCTGCTGGTTGTGCATTATTTGTAGAAATGTCTCCTTTTATAAATAAAAATATATACATCTGCAACTATTTGTATTATATATTGGAGCAATTTCTGCTGACAAGATGGGTCTTATAATTTGTGATTGTAGTTATCTGTTTGTATGTTCAAAGATGACTCTTGACTAGGACAGCAGAAAAGCAGATCCTGCACCTGGAATTATATATAAATCTTGGACTGAAATCAATTTGAGCATTTAGATCCTATCAATATACTGCAGATGTTTGCTTACTAATATTGAATTACATGTCCTGTACAGCCAACTCCATGTTATCCTGAATTAGCTTCCACTGAGCAGATAATTTAACATTCTATTGCCACAAAAATATATATTTCTCATCTACTAACATGCAGTCACTTGTCCTTCATGTTCTTTTGTCATTCACAAGCATTTGCCTTGATGATATTTGTGCGGCTCTATCCTAAACCCTATTTAACAAATTTCCTTGCACTTAATTTGCTATTCCATACTACTCACTGACATTATGATTACCAGATTTCAGAAAGCAGAGCTCACTCAGTTGTTCATGGGAAGTGAAGCTTTATTTAATTTTCCTCATTGCAAATGCACTTCTCATCAGTTATTTATTTCAGATTGGTTACAGATAATAGTGATCCATCTATAGACACGTTTGTGGCGGTGATACAAGGACCCATGTATTCTACCAAAAAGAGGACAACATGTCATTGAAAATAAAGCCCAACTAATATTTAAATTGACTCTCAGATGCCCTTCAAAATTGCCTCTGGTATTGTATTGTGGGTTTGGCTCAGGGTGAAATTCACTTACCTTCCCTATCTGTTCGCAAATGTGCACGTACTGTGTAGACACATCGCTCACATGTGCCACCATCCGTGTATACGCAAAGCCTTCTGCACATGTGCAGAGGCTTAAAATCATTACAAAAAGCATTCATGTGGGTGGGTGGAGCTTCCCACAGCCTCCACTACCGAAAGAACCCAGAGGTGGGTTTCAGCAGGTTCTGACCAGTTCTGGAGAACTGGTAGTGGAAATTTTGAGTAGTTCAGAGAACCAGTAGTAAAAAATCTAACTGGCCCCACCCCCATCAATTCTCTGCCTCCTGAGTCCCAGCTGATTGGAAGGAAATGGGAATTTTGCAGTGGATTTGGGAGGGAATGAAGATTTTACAGTACCCTTCCCATGCCATGCCCACCAAGCCATGCCATGCCACGTCCACCAAGCCACGGCCACAGAAACGGTAGTAAAAAAAATTGAAACCCACCACTGATAGAACCGGCTGAATTTCACCCCTGGTTTGGCTGCTCCTCTGTATTTTTTTTACTTCAATACTCTATTCCAGTATATAGATTAGCCAAAATTCTTGTTACAAACAGCTTTATGAGGGGGGAAAAAACCTTGTATGTCATGAAGAAAATTTGCCATAGAATTATTAGCTAAGTCTTACAGAAACTGCATTCCTACAAAGACGGCCATGTTCATCTATTACTAAACATTATTTGGATATTTAAGGGGAAATAAAAATAGATCATCATTCCCTTGTTAAGCATCTTTACCTGGAGACTATGCCTGTTGACTGCTATCTCTCAAAACACACTGTGGATTATTACCTTATTTATTACATTTCTAGGCCACCAAATCCCTGCAGTTCCTCAGTTCAGGGAGACAAAATTTAAAAATAAAGACAAAAATGCCTTTTGAGTCATGCTCAGTTCTGGATGATTACTTGAACACATCCATGCCTTACTTGTAGTAAGCATGTGGAAATAGTTTGCCAATCACTTTTCTCAGGGATTTTTAAGCTTCCCTATGTCGCTGACTGTGAGGCAGGAACCATGAGTTCATGCTACACAGAACTGTTATAGAAACAGCGAACAGGTATGCCCCAGTTTCAAGACTATGAATAGAACAGCCAAATGTCTGTTGGCTCCATAGAGAAAGGCCTACATTTTAAAATGTAAAGCATGTCTATGCATGCACACACACACACACACATACACACACACACACACACACACACACCACAAAGGACTTGATTTCTGTGCTCTGCAGTAGTTATATTTGCATTTATATGGTTTCTATCTTGTTTACAACAAGGGAGCATGTATGCCTGGGTCATGTCTAAGAGTGTCTGCTGTAAGCAAGTTCCTGAAGCTGGGGTTAAGTACCTGGAGGACTGAGATTTATTGTCATGCAAGGTATCAGACACTAGCCTGCAGGTAGTCTCCCATTCTAACACTAATCAGCTGAAGGGCATTTCATCAAAAAGACAAAGCATGTGTTAGAATGTCACAATGCAAATTCTATCCATTACGTATTTGTGTGTGACATTGTGCCACATATACAAGAGGGGAAGATTTTGCATAATGACATTGAAGTATATGCTTCTTCTTTTTTAATATAATAGCATTGACTGTTTTAAAAACAAGAGCAAAAATTAATGCAAATTAAAATAGAGTAAGAAGGAAAAAAGGAAAAGAAAAAATAAAAGAGAAAGGTAAAGCACAGAAAAGAAAGAAAAAGAAAAATAGGAAAGAAAAAAGGTATAAAGAAGTGACTTGCAATCGCACGTGAGGGCAGGACAAGAAGCTATTGATGGAAATTAATCAAGGAGACAACCAACCTAGAACTAAGGAGAAATTTACTGAAAGAACAATTAATCAATGGAACAACTTGCCTCCAGAAGTTGTGGGTGCTCCAGTATTTTACAAAAATAGTTTGTCGTGAAAGTGACTGCCTACCAAGGTTCCTGGATTGGGGCTGAAAGGCGAAAGTGGAAGCAGTATGCTCCATCCCATAATTGGGTAGACCAGGTTGCTCTGATAGCCTGGTCTCACTGGACAAAGCACTTAATCTCTCCCCTGGTATAGCCGACAAAGCAAAGAGAGCCCATGGCTTAGAGGTTAATACATCTACCTAATATGCAGGTAACCCGGCTTTGAATCCCAGAAGGGTATGACTAGTTGATGAGAGCTAAATAGCTTGAAATAGATCTATACTAGTCTCCCTTTATATCTTTGCTGGTAAATCAGTGGTGGGTTGCTCCCAGTTTGGTCCGGTTCTTGCAAACCGGTAGTAACGGAAGTGGGAGGCTTCGCCCACCTGCCCGGATGTCATCATGATGCTATAAAATGGTACACCATTTTAAAAAAAATCTTTTTAAGATTATAACATAGTGGAAATTGCATTACTTTAAACTACATATTTTCCCATTGTTCCATCTGTATATTATAACCAAACATTTTAGCCCACCTTACCATATATTCTTTCACTCATTCTTCTGGTTCAAGTTTCAATAAGGGATTATATATATTCTATAGTCTCAATATGCCACATCTAAGATAATTAATTTTAAAACTATCTTTGAATTTATTGTATCACAAATATCCATGCCATCAAAATCTCAGGTAAAATTCTTCTAACTCTAGAAGTCTTCTATTTCTTAGCAACATTCTTTTTTCCAAACCAAACCAAAAAGCAACATGCAAAACACAATTTTGAATCAGGTAAACCCAATCTTCCATCTTGTAACACTTTATATTTAACTCATTTTTTTTGGTTGGTTTTTTTGCCATGCAAATTTAGGTTTATCCTTTTGCCAGGGTATATGTTGCCATGATTTGTATCATTATCATTTGTATCACTACTATTGTCTGAAACCAAAACATCACTTTAGGCAAAACATTTATTTCTATCATAAAAACTCTCCCCAATAATAACAATTATTTGATAATTGTTTTAAGATAATATATAATTCATATTTAGGCTTGGCCTAATCTCCTTGGAAGTGTTTTTTAATTCTGGGGTTTTAAATCTGTTTTGCGGGGTCTTAAAGTTTGGGCCAACCTATTTAATATTTTTAATATGGTTTTAATTTTTGTATTATGTGTATTTATCTGGTTGTTCACCGCCCTGAGTCCCGCTGGGAGAAGGGTGGTGTACAAATTTAAATAATAAATAATAAATAAATAAATAAATATTTATCATGATGATACCCAGATACTTAATTTTTTTCAGTCTTAAAGCCAATTTTTTTCATCAATTTGGTTTGATTCTCTATTTTTATGTTTTTGTTAGCATCTTTGTCTTCTGATTCATAATCTTAAAACTTTCTAATGAACCAAGTTCTTTTAATTTTCCGTTAATGTTTCAATTAAAGGATCTTCCAAAACCAATGCTGAGTTATCTGAAAATACCCTTAAACTTATAGGTTTCTTTTTTAGTCTTTACTCCCACAGAAATATATGCTTTTTTGGTGTGTGTTTCACCTTTCCCCACAAATGTCCATGGGTCTAACCCATTCATTATTTTCAAGATCAGCCAAGATCAGCTAAAATACACCATCTACTGTGAGTTAAAAAGATAAAAACAGAAACAAGCTAGAAACAAGCTGCAAAGTAGCACAATAATCAAGATAAGACTCAGCAACTGCACTAACTCATCACAATAAAAGAAGCAAAGAGAATACTAAAGTTGCAAGAAGATTAAAATTGATTCACAATGCACAGACTCCTCCACTGATGACTACAATGGTGCATAAATAAATTTTAAGGAGAAAACAACATTTCTGGTAACCCCTAAAGTAGTTGCCTTTCTTAGTCTCTAAATCTCCAGAGCTTTCGCCTCAAATGAGTACAGGCATCTATTTATGTAAATACATAATTCACAGATATACACATATGTACATATACTTAAAAAACTGCCTGTGACTTTTCTACAAGTCAAGGCAGCCATAAGCAATAATATCAACATTATTCTTAATGCATTCTAAAAACAAAACAAAAAAATTACAAACATTTTGCTATATATTTTTAGATATTGCTAAGTTAAATTATCCAGGAGATAAAAATGTAATTCGTAGAAGAACATAGTTATGACAAAGCTGCCATTCATTGCTTTCATGTTTCTTGATTCAGTAATCTTTCCTTCCTTCCTTCCTTCCTTCCTCCCTCCCTCCCTCCCTCCCTCACTGCCTCCCTCCCTCTGTCTTTCTCTTTGTTTCTTGCCATTTAGGAAGGTCAATAATATTTTACCACATATCATCAAAATGAAAACATAGCCTAATGATAAAAGTTAAATGTCCAACAAGGTCAGGAGATATTTTAGAGTGCATTTTTCTCCTTATAGACAAGAAGATTCACACTAAATGGTGGTAGAATATATATGCCTAATATGGAGTGGATCTTTTTATGCTCTAGATACAAAAAATAAATTTTCCTTAAAACAATTAAGAACATGTGCCAAATTACTTGCTGTGAATTCTTTATATGTAGTGAAGCAAAGGCTGGTAAGCTTTGTAAACTAATAAAGAGAAAAATAAATGACATATCTACATAACCTACTTTCTTTTCTATTATTTTATCCCTCTCTCTTGTTGGAGGGATGGAGGAAAGCATTTCTACTAAAGATGGAATAGAATTCTAAAAGAAGAAAAATGCATCCTTTTAAAGAAATCTACTCTTTTTTTTTTCTTTTTGTTCCCAAGAAGGATCAGACATGTAGATCTCTCAAACCGGATCTATTTTAGACATAGCTGGTGCCAAGGTGCTACTTTAATGAAGTGGCAAATATTCAACATTGCCAGGGAGAGAAACAAAAATAAATTAATGCTTGAACATCCTGGGCGTTTGGAAAAATTGAGGACTATGTAAATGTAGATCTCCTATTTTACAGGAAATAAACACAGAGACACATTAGAATACTGTTGTTTCAAAGATACACAGGTTATAGCAGCACAGAGTAATGAGGCCTATAATTTATGTCTCTTTCCTCTTTCCTTTTGTTTACTTTGCTGTCATAATTTATTGGCTAATTGCTTCAAAAACTGAGCTGAACAATTTGAACCGTGTCCTGTTTATTTACACATATGAGTAAATTCCTGGCAATTAGTTTAATCATAAGCAGGAAAGGTTCTTATCATTCCTTTTGAACATGCCTTCTCTTTTGTCCAATATTATGTAATGTTTGAAATTTTGGCATAAACAGAAGAGAAGCCAGGGACCAGATCCGATTGGGCAATCTTTGATTCAGTCCTTAACAAACTGGGCCAGTCTCCCAAAATACTTGTGTAGGCTGTGTACACTACTAAAATGATGACTGCTGATGACTTCAGAGGAGATAAACCTTTCCCATTTTCCACAATGTTCACTTTTTTAAAAAATCAGTGCATTTATTTTGTCTGATTTTTACTTCAGATCGTATGCATTTTGTGAGCATTTTTGTTAGAATTTCTATACCTCTTGCTGATTTATAATGTTTCACTTTTTTCAGAAACAATTGCCTCACTAAAATGCCTTTCCTTATACTGTCTTCCCTGATGCCTTTATTTGGCAGACATTTTCCCCGAACATGCACATTTTCTCAAACATACACATTTTAGTGTATTATAGAGCCCTACCACAAATTTTGGTTTTCCATCATTCTGGCAAGTGTATACACACATGTATACCCTGCATTTTGACTGTATAGTGGAACAAATTAAGCTCTTTGCCCATCAGACAGTAACTATCCATGGAATGTAGCAGTTCTAGTATAAAGAAGAAAAGAAAGAGTTTCGATTTCCCAAAAACTATTTCTGAAATTTTTACTCATTTATTTCTGGCATCACCAACTTTTAATGCTCTGCGTTGCACTTCTTTCTTTCTTTCTTTCTTTCTTTCTTTCTTTCTTTCTTTCTTTCTTTCTTTCTTTCTTTCTTTCTTTCTTTCTTTACCTTCAAGCAAACTGGCTGTCTCCTGAATAGAAAAGTTTAATTCTAGTATAGACAACTTGCATGAATTAATCAGACAATGAAAGATTTAAGCAGTGGTACCCATGCCCATTATTGAGGGCAAAGCCCCATTCTTCTTGATGTCATAATGGGAATTATTGCTCCCCTGCACATGCCAACGGGAGAGAGTGCACATGATCAATTTTATTGATATTAAACAAAGTTATCTCTCTATAATAGTAAATTTTATATACAAGGCAATTTTATATTCCCCTTACAATTCTCACTAATAATTTATAAGCATAGTAACTCTTTTCTCACTATCCTGCTTGCCCCTGAAAGCCAACAGTGTTCTATTTTAAAGTAATATGCCAATAGTCAAGAATTATACTCCAGAAATAAGAGATCTAATTGAGTATATCGTTCTGGACAAAATGTATCTGCCACCGATAAAATGAGAAA
Organism: Stegonotus admiraltiensis; assembly: GCA_032468215.1. Lineage (NCBI taxonomy): Eukaryota > Metazoa > Chordata > Lepidosauria > Squamata > Colubridae > Stegonotus > Stegonotus admiraltiensis. Next base: position 30,324 of record JANHZT010002901.1, on the reverse strand, counting down.
CTGCTACTATAAAGAAGGGAAGGTTAGCAATGCAATCTCCATCGGTTGCGCAGGAGGAGATTTGCTGAACTCCAAAGGCAGAGGTCCCTATGGAAGAAGATGAGTGGCAACAATTCAATTTAGTCTGTATCTGTGCACATAACACCCTGTGGTTTTTTCTGATTCAAAAGTGCAACATTAAACTGGAACAAAAGGAGACAATATCTGAAAAGCAAGATGGGGTGGGATGGGATTTGGGGTATACAAACTGTATTAGCATTTGTGAATGCCCTTCTTTCCAATACATGACAAATTCCTGTAACACAGATTATATTTTCCTGTTACTGCAAACGTTGGGTGTTTCAGGCTTAGACAGTTATGGTTGCTTAGTGCTTACTGTGATACTGTCCAATGACTATAATTGAGATGGCTCCATTGGAGTCACAACTAATTGTCTTAAGAAGTTGTCATTATCTTAGTCCTCTTACCTATAGCAGAAAAGGGGGTTGTCACAGAAACAAGCTTGGAAAAGCACAAGCAAGGGACTGACAAGAAACTTTCATTAGCTTGATTTATAAAATGGCTGTAAGATAAAAATTGCTGAGGAAACCAGCAATGTAGTAGTAACAAGTAAGTGCAAGGAACACCCAAATCTCTAGTCTGTATGTACCTGGTCATATAAAAAGAAAGAGGATACTTTACTGTGTAATACAGGCCAATTCTCAATACAGGGTGAGTATACCTTGAGTTAACTGTATTTCATTTTTAACTTTTCTTCATTCATAAAATTGCATTCATCACACAATATCCTACTCTGGGAATGTGTGCATGAATGTATACATAATATTTTTTTCCAGAGTACCAGTCAATAATATTTTCCCCAGTTTTCTACACTTCTGTTTATGGAGGTTAATGGTGAATAAATTATTTAAATGCTAATTACCATGGATATTTTTTTAAGTAGCAGGATAATATTAGATACGTATTTATCGAAATATTTGCCTATTATCAGTTTTTTAATTCAAAAAATTGCTAATTTAGGAGAAACATTACCATTTCTGCTCGCTTCTAATAATATTTCTGATTATATGTGATGCTTTTCTTAACATACAGAAGACAACAAAAGCTCAGGGTCACTTGAGGAAAAGCAGCAGAACCAGGGGTAAAATCCAGCAGGTTCTAACAGGTTCTGGAGAACTGGTAGCGGAAATTTTGAGTTACAAAGTTACAACAGCACTGAAAAAAGTGACTTATGACCATTTTTCACAGTTACAACCTACGCAGCACCTCCATGGTCATGTGATCAAAATTCAGATGCTTGGCAATTGGTTCGTATTTATGACCGTTGCTATGTCCCAAGGTCATGTGATCCCTTTTTACAATCTTCTGACAAGCAAAGTCAATGGGTAAGCTAGATTCACGTAACAACCAAGCTACTAACTTATCAACTGCAGTGATTCACTTAACAACTGAGGTAGGAACAGTTGTAAAATGGGGCAAAACTCACTTAACAAATGTCTCAATTAACAACATAAATTCTGGCCTCAATTGTGATCATAAGTTGAGGACTACCTGTATATTGACGTTCTTGTTATCTGGTTTGCCTGGTAGTTTTTTATGTACTGATCATGTAAATGCATGGCCTTATGCACGGCCTTATGCACAGTCACTCATGCACTTGTCACGTCCCACCTGGACTACTGTAACACTCTCTACATGGGGCTCCCCTTGAGGGGCACCTGGAGGCTCCAGCCAGTACAGAATGCGGCTGCGTGGGTGGTTATGGGAGCGACATGGCGCTCCCATGTGACACCCCTCCTGCGTGAGCTGCACTGGCTTCTGGTGGTCTTCCGGGTGCGTTTCAAGGTGCTGGTCACCACCTTTAAAGCGCTCCATGGCATAGGACCGGGGTATTTGCAGGACCGCCTTTTGCCACCGATAGCCTCCCACTGACCAGTACGCTCCCACAGAGAGGGGCTCCTCAGGGTGCCGTCGG
>JANHZT010002901.1:0-11142 GCA_032468215.1 Stegonotus admiraltiensis | reverse complement strand
GAAGCATCTTCACAGAAAAACCAGAAAGTCCAGTTGCCTCTTGAAAAAGCACCTTTGGGACGACCACTGCCTTACACTGATAAACCAAGTAAACTTTCAGTTAAAATTCTACATTTTAAACTGTACAATTTCTTTATGCATTGTTCAGCATACTCCAAAATAATGCCGTAAGCACAGCCCAACAGTGGTATACAGTCCTCTTGAAAGCTAAAACTGAGTATGGCAGTGAAAGAATTAAGGGATATGTGTGTGCAATCACACACACACACACACACACACACACACACACAGCCATGTGGTGACCAGTGAGCCATTGACTTCTGGGGACTTTCTTCTTGGTTACCCAGATGGCTTTGTGCCAGCTGACTTCCACCCTTATTTTCAGGTCATCCATATGGCCTTTTGCCTAACCTGGAACTAGAACCAGGGGTGAAATTCAGCAGGTTCTGACAGGTTCTGCAGAACCGGTGGTGGAAATTTTGAGTAGTTCTGAGAACCAGCAAATACCACTTCTGGCTGGCCCCAGGGTGGGGTGGGAATGGAGAGTTTGCAATATCCTTCCCCCAAGAGTGGCGGGGGAATGAGGATTTTGCAGTATCCTTCCCCTTGTGACCACCAAGCCACACCCAGCAAGCCACACCACACCACGCCCACCAAGCCATGCCCACAGAACTGGTAGTAAAAAAAAATGAATTTCACCACTAATTAGAACCTATAGTCACCCAGTTTCTAATCTGGTCTCTTACTTTACACTAGCTGTCCGAGGACATGATAGGTAAGGAAAGAAGTCTGTGATGCTCCCCCTTTTCTTAGTGCCCTAAACATGTGTTTATTTTGCTTAATACTTAATGCAGGGCTGCAAAAGAACATTGCATGTGTAACTGCCCATATAAGTGTTTCCATCTTTACATGGTTGGAAAGTGGCACAGTGTCAGCTGTGAATTTTATTAACATCCAGTCATTTAGTGGAACAAATATAGTAAAACAAATGTGGTAATAAGCTTAATGTCATAACCCATTTAGAATTTTAGAGATAGTCAATCCATTAATTAAATATTAATTAATTATTAAGAGCAAATTTGAGTTTTAACCGCTATTATATGGGATTGTTTTGCATAGAAGCTATTCCCACTGAGTAAGCATCTCTACCATCTGGTAGTATTTACTGCATTTCTTTAGATACGTGCCACCTGTCTTGCTGGTCTTTTAATAGAACAATGGTCTAGAGTCATTGTCATTTAAGAAATGGGTGTAACAGGTAAATAATGGAAGGTCAAACTTTGATTGCACCTGGATTATTCACCTGTGACTTTAGAACTGCTTTTAATGAAGTTTTTTTGAATGAAGTTGTTTTATGAAGTTGTTTTGAAGAAATTGTATTTTTCTATAGAGTGGGAATTTGAAAATAGAAATGTTTGGGCTATATACTGCATCTATAGCTTTGCTATATGGGATGGCTAGACTAAATAATTGAAAGTGTATTACAGATGACGGAATGCAAAGTGAAAACAAAGGACCAATTGTGGCAGTATATCTGTGATTATCATACCTAAACAAAGTATCATCTGTTGCATATTGAAACAAAGAAAGCCTCTAGATTTGTTTTTGAAAAAGCTGTAATTCTCAGCAGCATAAACCTATTAGTCAAACAACTTTATAAAATAAGTATTCAAGAAGAATACGGCTGGAATAAACCACTGACTTGTTTACTTCATGTTTTCTGCTACATCACGGTCAGCTGGATGTACGGTTTTTAGGATAATAGCTCTCCCCCACCATTGCTTCTGCCGGTGTGATTGCTTCATTTAGTGATTGCTTTGCTTGGTGATCAAATTGTTATTCCCAAATGTGGTTGCTAAATGAGGACAATTATCTCATTTATAGTTATTAGAAGATTTAAAAAGATAAAGGAGTTTATGATTTTGAACATTGTAAGACAGAGTGTGAAAAGGAATTAAGTACCAGTGAAAAAACATGTAATTGCTAAAATGTATAAACTATTGAAATTTAAAACAGAAGAACAATGCATGATAAAGTGGGATGGAAATTGGTTCAAACGAAGATGGAGCAATGTGAAAATATGTTTTTGAGAGGACTGAAATGCATATTATATTATAATATTATAGATAATAGTTATAAAAGGATATACCATTGGTATATGTCACCAGGGAAACTCTCTATAAATGCACTTCAAATCTGTGCTGGAAATGTGAGCAAGAAGAATGAACATTGTATTATGCTTGGCAGATGTGTAAAAAAAAAAACTATAAAATTTTGGATTCAAATACATACATTGATTCAGAGGATTTTAAAGATTAATACCCAATCGATGCCAGAGGTTTCTCTTTTGGGACTGATGGGCAAACAGTTGAAAAAAAGTCATGGGATTTTATTTGTGTGTATAGTAACTCAGCAAGATTATTATATTAATAAAGATGGAAAGATTTGGCAATATCTAGAATAAAGGAACTTGCCAAAATGGTCAAATTGACTTATTTTATATTTATTGTTGACCCCTTATGGACTTTTCATAGAACACAGAAAAAAATGTACTGATCATTTATGAATTAGATAAATATACAGGATAGCTTATGAAAAGAAAAAAGACACATTACTTTGGAAAAAGAAGTGAACTTATCACTGTGCTTATAACTAAATAAAAGATTGAAAGTCACTGCTTTGTATCTTTTGTTCTTTTCTGTTTTTTGCCTTTCTTAAAGTTTGAGCTTTCTCTTTGATCTCTTTCTTTTTTCTTATTGATATTAGTTCATATTAGTTTTTGATACTTTGTAATACTTTTAATAAAATCACAAAGGTAAATGAACATTTGGCATGCTGAACAGTCCTAGACCTCACAGTGGTGCAATTTTTTAAATGCCATGTCTTGATGGCTTGCTATTGTTGCAAATGTTGCAACACATGGATTCTATGGGTTAGAAGTGAATGGTATTGTAAAGATTTGAGGGTTATTTTGGCAGGGATTCAAAAACAACAACAACAACACCTGAAATTTATTTTAAGGGTTCTACCAGGAAAGATTGAAAATTATTTAGGATTCTGATTTAGGATTTTGATTATTGACCACTATACTTTAAAAATCTTTCTGGGTTATCTTTCAAAGCATTAATTGCTTACAAGTTCTGTAAGGCTATAAAATGTTCACTGTGATTATTGAATCCATGTGATTATTTTAACACCTGGTACAGTATTAGATTTAAATGTTTTTTTAATAAAATATCTTAATTGGTTATTGATTATAGTTTCAGTTTTGAACCTCTAGATTACATTGCCTGTTTAATAATCTATAGTATGCAATCCCGAATGAATTGGCACTGCAGGAGGATCCAGTCTGTTACATAATAGCTATAATTAAATACATTTTGAATATATAAATATATTGGTACTAAGATATATTGGTACTAATATTTTAAAGGAATTCTTATTAACTATAAAAACAGGAAAGTCAGCATTTGATTGGCAGTGCTATCTATTATTGTCATGAAAAGAAATCTGTACTGGAAATTAACACATAAACATTATGCTGACTGAAAGTTTTCACAGCCAGATAAAACCTATACAATATTAGCTAGAAATATATTTTCCAAAAGGCAATTATAGTTTAATAATCAATGTTTATTCTTGAGTAGACTACCATGTTATTTAAATGTGTGATCTCTTGACTGTAAATTGATTTAATTGCAAATAAGTTTGTTTTTAAGCGTTGTATGATCCTTAGTGCTGTTCCTTATTATATAAAAATATATGAAAAGATTTTGACAAGTATGTACCTAAGTTTCTGTTATAACAAATAATCATAGCATTATTATCGTGAGTTATCACATATTGTAGAATAATTATGCAATGTGATCCAATTCACATTTCCTGGATTATTATGTGACAGAATTTATTTATTGTACAATAAAATTATACTATGCAGTAGTAAACATTGTAACTTATTTTAAAGCAAAGGAAAAGCATAAAAAAGTAGAACAAGAAGGGGCATAAATGTAAGGACAGCAACTCAGTTTATTCTAACAGTTGTAAACTGAACCAAATAACAATGGAATGGTAAATATAAATTTATTTATTGCTTATTTATTAATTGAATTTATATACCACCCTTTCTCCCGAAGGACTCAGGGTGGTGAACAGCCAAAACTAAAATACCCAATATACATATAAAGTTAAAAACCAATTAAAAACAAATATTATGGCCTGTACATAAACCCCATTTAAACCCAATAAAAATTACGTTAAAATTTAAAATAATATCAAATATATCTCGTAAAAGAGTTTCATACGTGGGCTATTATCTGAGAAAATGGTCAGCATTGTGTATCCACTAATCCAAAATCATTTGGTAGTTCCTTATAAAATAGGGCAACTCACTTTAGGAGCTAGTGGTTTTTGAGCTATTAATGATTTTTTTTTAAAAAAGTACTTCTTTTCATCTTGTGATATAGTTCATAGCAGAAAAGAATACATTTGTGAAAAAACACTTTGAAATATTAATTTTCAGATTGTTCTACACTGTGAATTAATGAGTTAATGAATGGAAAAGCAATTATTATTACCTGCTAATAATGCAAAGAATAGCGACAGTAGCATCATCATGGACTTTGAAAAAAATTGGAAACAAACTCATGATCCTGGGGCAACTTTTTCCTCATCTTCCAAGCTGTATCAATAACTAGTTACATAGGTAATGCCAAATAATGTTGGTATCTGGGACCATGTTCTTCATCAACTGGCCTGCCCTTCACTAGAATTGATCAAAATGTGTTTGGCTTAAGTATGATGAGTTTGATCAAGAATATATTAAACTAAATCTTCTGGAAATGAAAATCCTGAAGTTGCTATCTCAGATGAAGACTTATGTTCTGTGGAAAGAAGTAAGACTAAGTTCTAATGGAGATTCTTAAACCAGCCAGTGCAAAATTAGAAAGAATATTGCCTCATATAGTTCATAGTATTTACTGTCTGTATACTAATGCTCAGAATGTGAGAAATAAGCAGGGTAAGTTTGAACTTTCTTTTCAGAAATTCAGCTATGATTTAATAGATATAATGAAGCCAGGATGAAATAGTGCAAACAAAAGACAATCTGTTTCAAGAGGAGCAGAAGCAATCAAAAGGGAGGAGGATTTGCAGTTTGTTAAAAACATCATACAGCTTATAAAGAGGACAACAGGATTCAAATAATTGGAGGGACAAATAAAAGTAATACTATTGTTGAGTTCTATTATCAGCAATTCAGTCAAAAAGAAGATGTGGATCAGAGGTGGGTTTCAGCAGGTTCTGACTGGTTCTGGAGAACCGATAGTGGAAATTTTGAGTAGTTTGGAGAACCGGTAAATACTACCTCTGACTGGCCCCACCCCCATCTATTCTCTGCCTCCCAAGTCCAAGCTGATCAGGACAAAAGGAGATTTTGCAGTATCCTTCCCCTGGAGTGGGGAGGGAATGGAGATTTTACAGTATACTTCCCCTGCCCCACCCACCAAGCCACGCCCACCAAGCCACACCTACAGAACTGGTAGTAAAAAATTTTGAAACCCACCACTGATGTGGATGATACTTCTCCAAAGCAGTGACAGAACTTTTAAAGGGTCCAGGAGCAGTAAAGAAATAGTACTTTAATTATCTCAAATTCTGTTGGAAGACAAACTCTGGCAATCATAATTGTTCAGGAAAAAAAACAACCCAGAATTATTTTGCTAACCACCTTATCCTTCAGATGATGGAGGCAAACACAGGAGAATCAGCTATCATTGACTTGTAAGGAAGGGTGTAATTAAGCAACAAAAGAGACTTTTAGGAAGAACTAAAGCTAAGTGCAGTCTCACACACAGCTTGGACTTAAAAAAAAAGTGATTTTAATCAACTCAGAGCAATAAGTAGAATCCCATGGCAGGACAAGGGATTCATCTGAAACAAGTTTCAGATGAGCTGGCGTTCTTTAAAAAATGAAACACCAAAGTATAATTTCAAACAATTCCAATTAGGATATAAAATGGTGTTTAGAAGCAAACAGTGCAAACAGCCACTGCACAAAAAAATATTAAGGAACATTCATAAGCTTCTCTTGGTTTCTCTTGTTCTCACTTAAACACATGAGATGAAAAGAGTAACATAGAATATCAGTTCCAAGACCCAAGACCAATGTGTACAGGGAGTCAACTGTTAAAAGAGAAGTCTAATATAAAATGAACATTTAGAATAATACAGCCTAAAGCAGCATAAACCATCCTATTTTATTTCTATTACTTTGACCCATTTCACCTTGATTATGCTTTATCCATAGCTGGCTTTCATTTTAGTGGAGTTTATTTGTGTCAATTGTCATTTTTCTCATTGTCATTATTTCCCTTGGACTTTCCTATTATCTCCTATGAATATGTGTGCCTTCTTAGAGAAATCTTCCTGATGTATTAACTTTAAAAAACAAACAAACATGTGAAACATTTCTTTTTTTATGGTTTCCATTAACATGCTTTTAAAAGTCATTTCCCCAATGTAAGCACTTTGAAAAATACAATCAAATATCCATGCTTTGAGGAAGATTGCAAGTGAAAACAGATGCAGATTTTTAAAATAAATAAACAAACAAAAATTTAACAGATCGGCATGCTGTCTTATTAAAGTGCATAGTACAACAGACCAATCTAAATAGATCCAGAAATCCCTTTCAGTACATGCATCCATTTATTTCTGCTGTTCTCCTTTCTTGTTCAAAGTTGGTTTAGAAGAATAAAGAAAAGCATGGGCAAGAATAATGCATAACAGGAAAAATGCTAAATTAAACAACACTAAAAAGACATCGAAATTTATTCAGGTTTTTAACCACATGTAAAATGTAAACAGTTGGAACAAAAATGGAGTCAATGAAAAATGTCCATCTTTATATGGAATAGAAAAAATATACCAATTACATTAATTGTCCCTCCCAAAAAAACAAAACTAGTGGTAACCACCAAGGGATACAAAAAAGTCAAATGGTATTGACACAATTTCCTGCTTTAAAAATAATAATAATAAATTGTCTCTTTCCAGATGATTCTTAGTCGCAATAAATGTTAAAGTGCAATATTTTTTGTTGTTGTTAAAAACAACAACAAAAGCTAAATTTGTTATAATGTAAAGGTACGTATATCTTCTCATATAACTAAAGCCCTAGCACAAAATGCATTATGCATGAATGGCAATCATATAATTCCAACCACCAAACCTGGAACACTCTGTGATTTATTTTCTTTCAGTCTACTTTGATTTCACAAACTGTCCTTCATTTCCTCAATATGAATATATTAGTACTTGTTCTAATGCATCACTCCTGACATATATTTACCTTGAATAGAGAAAGTTAAAACTTTGAAACTCCTAGAACATCTAAAATTGGGTGGGTAGATAGGACCTATTTATTATACTTTATTATTTATTAAATTATTAGACAATTAGACAATCTGTCTAATAACCAGAGGTTTCCGGCTAACTACAACATTACTGAGCACGTGTTAAAAACAATAGTCAAAACACAAACCATATATATAAATGCAACCCCCTATTCAGGTTGTTGCAAGAGGTTTCAGTAGGAAAAGAGTTTGGTAGAAAGAGATTTTGGTAAGAAAATAATAATAAAAAAATAATTTAGAAAAAAGTACCAAAGAGAAACAAAACTAAAAATGGGCACAGAAAGGGAAAAAAGTAGCAGAGGTTTTTTCCTCGAGCACAACAGAAGGGAGAGTAAGAGCAAATAAGCAGATCAAATAAGTGACATGAGTAGAAGAACAAAGAAGAGTGTATGAAAGGAGGAGAAGACAGTAGTGTAACATGGAAAGAAGAAGCAAAAAGAGACAGGAACCAGGCAGAGGACCAAGTACAAAAGGAAGGCACAGAGGAAATACTGAAGAACGAGTGAAAACTATATTAGGCTTTGTGAAGCAAATATTCAGATTGTTTTAAGACGTGCTATAAGCTTTCTATGCACAAGTATACAGAGGTGGCTTGTATGTTTCTGATTCATACCCATACTATAGGGACTGAAGGTAGGATTCAATGATATCCCAAAGAATATACCAAAGATTATTCTTACTCCAAGACAAAAGAATATGGTGGGAACTGCATTACAATTTTGGTATTTCAACTGAAATTAACTGTCAACTCATTGCTATCTGTAAAAGTAAACAATATAAGCTTAGCAGCAAGTTGGATTCTTTTCAGCAAATCTGATTCAATTTCTTTTACTAGTTTTGAAGGGTTCAAGGAGATTCTGGGAGAAGAAATAATAAAAGAGAAACCCTTCTTCTTGCTGGAGGAAGATAACTACTTTCAGGGTTTCTCAGGGATCTACTTTCTCTCCACTCCAATTTGACATGAAGTTCCTGGATGTGGTTATCCTTTAGCATGGGTTATTAAAGATCATCAATATACTGATGCAACCTAACTTTATATCTTTTGTTGTGGCCCGCCAGCGGCCAGCAGAGCTGGCAGCAGAGTCAGACAGTGAGGGGGTTGGGGAGGAACTTGGGCCAGTCCTGGGGGCTGCGGAAAGTTCAGATGAGGGCTCTGTGTCAGAGGCAGAGAAGAAGGTAGAAAGCAGCAAGGCAGAGGAACAGCTGGAGCCCATTCCCAGTGCACGCATGCACAGAGCTGCCAGAAGACAAGAACAACTCAGAAAGCAGGGTCGACTCAGGAGTAAAAGCCACACCTTGGAGATGATTGGCCACTCCCATAGAAATAAAAGAGGAGCGAACAGGGAGTGGGCTTTTGCAGGAAACAATTTGTTCATTCTGTGACTCCGAGAGACTCTGTGCCAAGTTTTGCTTTGTACTGTGGTTGGAAACAAGTTACATGGCAGCTTGCCAAATGAGATAAGGTGTGTTAAAAAATATTCCTTTGAAAAACTGTTTGGACAAACTTTGCTGACTATGAATGAACATAATTCACAGTTTGTGTAAATAAAAGAGGTTTTGACCGTAATTCCTGCCTCCTGCTTCTTAAGGGAGCCTAGGTCAGAAAATCTTTATCCTTGGTTGATCCACATAATGGCTTTGGGGTGTTTTTCCCCATGTTTTGAGGCTATAGCTGTTTGCATGGATAAAAATAGATTTCAGCTCAAATCTAGCAAGACTAAATGACTGTGGGGTTTGGGGCACATAAACTAGACAGGAAACAAGCTAGGTGAACTAATTCTACTGCATTATAAGGCTACATTAACCAGAATCGTGTAAGACTGAAGGCACAAATCTCCCACAGCCACTTTTAATTGTTTGATTCATTAGGATGGGTCCTTCGTAAGTTTGTTTTCCCTCCGACTGTTAAGCCCTGGGGGCTCCTGCTCTCTTATATGTTTCCTAGGCAGCATCTCTTCTCCTCTTTTCTGAAGCTCATTCACAGATTCCCAGTTCATGGGACTTTCCATCATTAGTTCTGGACGGCACTTTATTGCACTTTCCCTGGTTTGCAATTTGGGGATCCTCCTGTAGTCTTTGAAGGTGGTAATTGTGGCCAGGAGGACCATTGCAAAAAAATAAATAAATCATCAATTTGTGTGCAACTGTGCACACAATTGTTCTGGATCTTGAGCCTATCTTCATAGTTACCCCTGACTTGTTTACCTCTCATTTACTCTCCAAACATGTAGTTGCCCTTGAAGTCAAGTTAGAAGCTACAGTTGGTCATGAATGCAGCCAGACAGGTTATTATGGGAATCATGGCTTTAGGGTTTGTGCTGGCTCCAAGTCAGATTCTATGTTCAGTTTAAGGTACTGATTATCCACTATAAAGCTTTTATGGCACAGACCTAGGTTATTTGCTAATGCTGACAAGTCAGTGTTTGGCTGCCCTGTTGCCTGGTGATTTTTTTTTTTTAATCTTCTTATCTTTTCATGATTACCAACGTTTTGTATCTTTTCTCTTTGGGGAATATTTTTTTTCCAAAACAACATATTGGCACTATTTTCCCCCCCTGTTTTGGTTATCTTACCTTTTCCAATTAATTATGTTTCTATTCTTTATACTGATCTTAAGTATTGTTACAACACCTACTCTTTTTAATTTTGTAAGTTTAACTCTTAGATCCAGTCATACTATCTGTAATTACTGCCATCGACAGCCTCCCACCGACCCGTACGCTCCCACAGAGAGGGCCTCCTCATGGTGCTATTGGCCAAACAATGTAGACTGGTGGCCCCTAGCGGGAGGGCCTTTTCTGTGGGGGCACCTGCCCTCTGGAATCAATTGCCCCTGGAGATACGAAGAATCCCAGACCTCGGTGCCTTCTGCCGTGCCCTCAAGACTTTCTTTTTTCAACAAGCTGGGCTGGCTTAACACATGTTTTTAATTGTTTTTAATAAGTTTGTTAATGTTTTAATTAATGGGGCCAAATTTATATATATATATATTTAATTGGATTTTAATGTTTGTATTTATGTTTTTTATTCTGGCTGAGTCCTTTGGGAGAAGGGTGGTATATAAATTCAATAATAAATAAATAAATAAATTATAATGCTAGAAACTGGTACTGAAAAATGAATTATCATTCAAAAACTTCATCATCTTTTCCCCTGACTTATATCATTTATGAAATCCAAATCTTCCTATAATTCCAGGTTTCTCCTTACTCCAAAGTTTGCTCTTTAATGTATAATGCATTTAGCACCTCCTAAAGATTGATGGAAAGTCTTCTAGCACTGTGTTTATAATGTGCCTCCATAATATTGATATTAACTAAAATTAATAGATGTGATGCTGTAATTTATAATAATATACAGCCATGCATAAAATTTGATGCTCTTTTTGATTATCATTGGTACTCTGTGTATGTTCTCATGTACTGAATAACAGGGCATATTCATTTTATTCAAAAGGGCTTGTTCCAATTTACATACATATATACCATACATACATACATACATACATACATACATACATACAGTGGTGGGATTCTGCTGGTTTTAGAGGGCTTGGCCGAATCCTTTGTTAAATTGCTGGCTGGCCCCGCCCCTTGCCAATAAATAGTGGGGAAGGGGCTGGCGAAGGGGCAGGCGAGCCACCAATTTAACAAACGGTTCAGTGTTTTTTTGCAATTTATTGGCTTTGGAGCACACCGAACCGTTTGTTAAATTGGTGGCTCTCCCACCC
>JANHZT010002900.1:108597-130462 GCA_032468215.1 Stegonotus admiraltiensis | reverse complement strand
CCCTGAGTCTCCGGAGAAGGGCGGCATATAAATAAAATTAAATAAAATTAAATAAATAAATAAATAAATAAATAAATAAATTTTCTGTTTTTAAAAGATTCTCTTTTCATTTTTGTCTTTTTTAAGACTTTGTTGATATATTTTTATTTCCTTTAATTTTTTTAAAAAAACTTTTCCATAACTTCCTTCCTTCTCTCCCTCCCCTCTCCCTCTCTCCTTAGATTAAAAAACAAACTATTATAAAGAGTTTTAATAATACTTTTAACTCTTTGATACTATTTAGTAGTTATCCATATTTTTATAGCTCAGATCGACAGCTTTTTTATCAAGTAATTTGGCATAAGATTGCAGTCTTAGCCTTTTTTTAAAAAGGAGAATATAATCAGATATTATAAATCAGTAATAATAACCAAAACACTGAATTGCATTGGCATTGATTAAATGTATCGTTAGTATTATTACAACTTTTCCTTTTTCACGGCTTCTTGTGAATAGTGAAATTTGTCAGTTTTAATGAAGAATGGTAATGTGGCATATGCACTTGAGACCATGTGCTGGTTGAATGGTGTCACAACTTTTTTTTTTCAGCTTTATAACTGGCAATCTATACCAAAAGATTGGGAATTTTTTCAGCAAAGATCTTGAGGAGAATGAATTGTAGAGGATGGGACAAGCATTATCTAAGTAGAAATCTGTTTCTGTACTGTATGTTCAATGCTAAAAATATGGTCAAATTATCAAGGATTACTTTAATAGGAAAAATGCAGTTTCTAATAAGTCTTCAGTACAGTATTCTGTCAGTATTTAAGTATTCCATAACAATGATCAAAATTCTGGAAAAATATTGAAAGATATTAGAAAATATGTACAGCAAATAAGACATCTAAGTTTTTCTTTTCCTGTTGTATCATTCTTGTGAAAGTCTAAATCCTCATTTAGCCTCTGACCTCCATGTTTTTAGAAGTCATAGTTGGCTTCCAGCCTCAGCTTCTGCAACACAAGGCTAAGCATATTTGCATTTACAATCTTTAAAATTAATATGGATGCTAGAAGAGAAATGAATCTCTTTATGGAGGGAAAGGTGATGTAACAAAAACAAAGCATTTCAGAAATCTATTGCTTTGTTAAACTGATCCAGGAAATGATCAAATGATCTATTTATAAGAGTTATGGATCATCCGGGTTGTCTTGTGACTACTCAACAGTGAAACAAAGCTCTGCATTGTTCAAAAAGTAGCTGAAAATATTCTAATAATGGACATTTTGGAGAATGTCTCATATAGGGAGATGGTTAGATCAGATTGACTCAACTTTGAATTCTCTTGATAATAGCCTGAGAAACTGTAGGGAAACTAAATCCATAGTGATATTAGGCTAAAATAACAACTGGGTGTTTTTGTTTCATCCAAGCAAAGATTAATAGTTTAACAAGTTAGCATGGGAACGAGATGTATTTTAGCTTCTTGTTTTTAATTAGATATTTTTGTGAAACTTTCTCTGAGTTACGTAATAAGAATGCTTATTCTTTCCTTAAAGACTTAATAGTCTTTAAGGAAAAAACCCTGAAGTGATAAAATAATTCTGTTTTTAAAATACTTTTTTTTTTAAAAACTTCATTAAGTTCCAAAATGAAACATTAATTTACAAACTAACATAAAAAGGAAAAAGGGAAAGGGAATAACAGGACAAGTTATTAGAATGGAGCTTAGAATGGCCCCAACCCAGGGGTGAAATTCAGGAGGTTCTGACAGGTTCTGGAGAACCAGTAGCAGAAATTTTTAGTAATTTGGAGAAGTGGCAAATACCACCTCTGGCTGGCCCCAGAGTGGGGTGGGAATGGAGATTTTGTAGTATCCTTCCCTGCCACACCCACCAAGCCACACCACGCCCACCAAGCCATGCCCACAGAACCAGTAGTAAAAAAATTTGGATTTCACCACTGCCCCAACCCTATTGACCTTTAGTCTAAAAACTTGGCCATGTACCTGGGCCTGGGGTTTGAAATGTGCTAAGGCAGTGGCTCCCAACCTTTTTGGCACCAGGGACCAGTTTCATAGAAGACAATTTTTTCACAGACTGAGGGAGATGGTTTTGGTTTCGCTCGCTCACCCACCACTCACCTTCAACTGTGAGGCACGATTCCCATCAGACCACGGACTGGTACCAGTCTTGGCCCGGGGCTTGTGGATCCTTGTGTTAAGGACTCTGTTTCTTAGCTTTATTGTTAGCTTGTTAACTATCTTGGCTGTTGTATGCATTTATTTTTGGGATGTTTTTACTGTTTTATTATTGTAGTTGTTTTAACTGTATGTAGTTTTAGAACTGTAAGCTGCTCAGAGTCACTTGATTGAGATGGGTGGCTATAAAATAAATACGTTAAAAATAAATAAATCAACCAAACAAACAAACATATAGCTCTAATAATATCCACCTTCTTTCAATACAAAGATAGTAATAGGATACAACAATCTCTCTTTAAGTTTAAATACATAATGTACTTAATACTTAAAATACTATATACTTAAAATACCATAAGATAAAAATATTCAGAATTCTAAACATACATTCATAATATATTTGTTTCTAATTTTAACATAACATGTAATATATAGTCAAGTATGAATAACCATGTTATAAATCTACAATATTTCTTCAGTCAAATCCAACCTAATCCTCAAAACTCTAAGTCAAGAGTTGATTTTTATCTTTGTCTTGTAAGAAGTCTAACAGTGGACTCCAAGTTGTAAGGAATTTAATCAAATTATTGCTTTGATTGTCAAGTTGTGGTTTTGCTTTTGTTAAGGCTGCTCAGGAAGCTTGTTTTACACTGTAGTTGCTTGCATGTGTAAAAAAATGTTGTATTTTCAAATGATTTGCTTTATTTAAGTGAGCTAATTTTTGGCCACAACAATAACTATGTAGTTAATCACATGCCACAAAAAATGGCAGAATGTCCAATATCTTTTGTTTCATGCTTACTCAAAGCTTCAGAGTAGAAGAATTCACAAGTGCTGAGCTTGGTTTAAGGGCATAAAATTTAAATAACTTTTTATAAGAAGGAACATTATCCTTATTCCTGATGATCAGTCACTATTGTCAATCTTTCAAATAGAGCTGAGATTCATATATTGGAGGACAGGACACATATGCAAAATACAATTCACAATTTTACACAGTCATGCACCACAGTGTAAACAGGCTGAAAAATCTACATCAGATTGGGATTTCTCTGATTTACTTTGTTTTACATTGTCCAATCAAGAGCATTGGAAGAGCTACACATATTGGACACCTAGCAGTAGTAGAGACGGAGGCCATAGCTCATTGTTTTGCTTGGTGGCAGGGATAGAGGTGGTTTGTTTGTTGGCTGATATACACAAACAAAACAATTTGCAGTGAGTTGCTTAGGTTGCCAAGTCCTCCCTTTTAGGGATAATCTCTTTAGTTGTGCTGGATACATGTTCAAAGTGGCCAGAAGTTTTTCCAAGAAGCTTAATAATAACCATGCATACTATAGATCTGTTGAGACAACTGTGTTTCAGAACAGATACTCTCAAACAGTTAGTAAAAAGACCATGATTTGCAGCTGAGGATTTTAGGCAATCCTGAAAAAAAGAGAAATCAGATATATAATGCCAACACCATGTCACCTAGCTACAATGGATTGGCTAAAATAGTTGTTCAAGAGTTGAAGAATCAAGATCAGTCTTTAGAGAAAAAATGACTTTGCATAAAAAGTATGCAATTTTTCTATTTGCATATTGCAATTTAGTGTGTGCAACAGCACATCAAATGCCAGCAATATTGTTCTTAGGTAAAATCTAATATGAAAAAAAAGTGTTCAGGGCAAATAACTGAAATCAGTCTAACAATGGCAAAACATTGTGTAATCCTGACTCAGTCACTGTAGTTGATTTTTTAGAAGATTCAGTATAGCAAACAGCAAAAAACACTACAGTACTCTAATGTATTTTGTTTGATCAGTAGAAAAGGCTCAACACAATTGTGTTTTGAATTTTCATTTAAAGTGAATTAAAAACCAAATGAAATAAAAAATCAAAATGGCTGCAAACTTTAGAATGGTTTTGTGACTATATTCAAGGCTTTCTATTCATAGCTCTTATATTGTCAGTGGTAATAAATGTGAAACGAGCAATCCTTAAGGGTAGAATAGCTCTTTAGCAGTTCAGTAAAACTATTTCAATTTGGTTAAAGCTTTCCCAATGTTTTTCTTTTCTGGTTAAATATAAATTTGTTGAAGTGTACTAAAAGAATTATTGATTCCATAATATTACTTGAAGGCAAACCTATAATGGCTTTCAGTAAAATATGCTGAATGTCTCCTGACAAGGAGTAATGCATTTTGCTTGTGCTTCTCTACAATATGTCAATTTTTGTGCATATTTTGAGTTGAATACCATAATAAGACATTCAGAAAAATTCAGATTTTTTGAGACATATTTGTAGATGCTGTAACTGGGATGGATTTAATTTATGTTAATGTATCATTTTTATATAGTTTTTAAAAATTTTTATTTTATGGCTCGGCAGTTTTGTTGTTTTTACTGTTTTGTGCACCATCCAGCAGGAGTGGGTTTCAGCAGGTTCTAACCAGTTCTGGAGAACCGGTAGCGGAAATTTTAAGTAGTTTGGAGAACCAGTAGTAAACATTCTGACTGGCCCCACCCCCATCTATTCTCTGCCTCCCAAGTCCCAGCTGATTGGGAGGAAATGGGGATTTTGCAGTAACCTTCCCCTAGAGTGGGGAGGAAATAATCTGTTACTGGTTTTGGATATAGAAATATCCTAAGAAATGAGAAAGTTTTATTCAAAAAAGCATTATTTCTTCTTGATTTTGAGGCTGCAGATTGTAGTTGTTAGTTTTGTTTTGTAAAGCATTAAGAATTACAGTCCACCTTTAGGGTAAATGAGTTCTAGTGGTATGCAGGAGTATAATCTAGATTAGGTTCCCTAAAGTCCCTGCCTTCCAATTCCACAACTAAAATCAGTATGTTTGAAGGAGTTTGGTTTCTCCAGATCAGCAGCCAGTGCTGTAGCAGAGACAACATTTTTTCCATTTGGAGGAATCTCAGTAGCTTTCCAGTTCCCCAGCTTTCTTCAGCTTTTCATCACCTGAAACATTACCTCATCCAACAATTTAGGCAAAAATTACAGAGTTGTAAATGACTTCGAATTATATTCTGAGACACTTAGTGATGCCTATTAAAAATAGAATAATTTAAAATGGATCAATTGGATGATTAACAATCGCAAGCATTTCATTTAAAAAAAGGAGGTCTATAGTCTTCTGAAATGAAAGATACGGAAATACAAGTAGTCTTCAACTTACAGAAGTTCATTTAGTGACCGTTCAAAGTTACAAGGACACTGAAAAAAGTGATTTATGACCGTTTTTCACACAACCGTTGCAGCATCCCCATGATCATGTGATCAAAATTCAGACGCTTGGTAACTGACTTATATTTATGACAGTTGCAATCCAGGGGTCATAAGATCACTTTTTGTGATCTTCTTATAAGCAAAGTCAAAGGGGAAGCCAGCTTCACTTAACAGGCGTGTTATTAACTTAACCACTACAGTAATTTGCTTAACTGTGGCAAGAAAGGTTGTAAAACAGGTGAAATGGGGCAAAATTCACTTAACAAATGTTTCACTTAACAACAGAAATTTTGGGCTCAATTGTGGTTGTAAGTCGAGGATTACCTCTTTAAACTGAAAGAGCAAGTAGTTTTTATTAAAAAGATACAACTATACATCTTGCATTAAATTACAATCCCAGGACAGCTGGTATAATCGCTTTCCATTTTAGAATCTGAAGATTTATATTTAGAGGAACACACTGTGATCTATTTCATAATAATTGATAAATTATCTTTCTCTTGGGTGTGACAGTAAGATTTAGAATAAAGGGAGAAAAATACAGAGAAAATAGAATGTGTCTTACCGTAGAACTGAGCTACTAATACTAAATCACTAGCAGCACTTCTGTAGTGATATGGTACAAACGTAACACTCTGTTCTAGTTTCATAAATCATTTGAAATGAACACAGACAACACAGAAGAACTCTTTCTTTCTTATTTATATATCCTTTCTGAGAAGATAAAACTTATATGCTAAAGAACATGGAATATAAAACTATTTTCTACCTTAAAATTTAACCCTAAAATGTTTTGACAAACTTGTACAGACATGACTGCATATCTTCACAAGCCACAGCCTTAAATTCTTGTTGGCATGTTATATAGCCTTCATCACCATATATTTTTATATTCTCATTAGATGAAAAAAGATTTAGTCACATTTAAGAGAAAAAATAAATGATTAAAAGGCAAGTTTGGAAGTACTGGTATATATTTTGTAACAGTTTCCTAAGTAAAGATTTGGCCTGCTTGTATCTATGTTTTGAGTTATGATCAGCAACTGGGTTTTTTTTTGGATTAAAAAAAAACCCTGAATCAAGTGCCATGGAGATGGAGATAAAGAGGTTGATATGAGTCAGTTACATCATGCCTTGGCATAGCTTATTCCAAAACTTTTGTCTGGATTTCAAAAGTAATGCGAAAAACAATTCCAGCCATTTGGCTAAATGATTTTCCCCTCTTACTAATGTTCTTATTTTTATCTATGGAAGTTATGCTGCTAACCCATTAAAATATAATTACAATGCATAACACTTGATGTCATAATAAATAGAATAACAATTATTCTATCCCACAAATGAAATTTAACAAATGGCAGCAGGCTAGATTGAAATCGTTGAAATTTACAGATTTGCATCCAGATGTATTACTGAAACTGATGCCCCTGAAATGAACTTTCAGCTTGTTTTGGGAGAGTCTCAACTTTGAAATCCCAAAACTGCATTTTTGGGGGGTGTATGCAAGAATAAACGCCTTTATCTCATGGCAAGTGTGGGGCGGTGGGATTGATTTACTGCAGGGCAATGCTTATGAGGAATCTTCCTCCTGTTCTTTTCCCCACTGTGTGCATATGTGACATTTGGCTGAGATTTAGTGCCAACACTGTCTACAGGGATAAAACTTCTATTGTGAGGAGGTGGAGCAAGCTCATTGGCATATAAACCAGCACACAGCATCCTGTTGCAGAGTGGATTGGATGTAAATCTCCTCAGTACCGATTTTCTTGAATGTAAAGCAGAAAGGATAGCACATTTATGAGGTAATCAGAGAAGCTGAATTAGCAGCCCCTCCTCATAACTGACATTGGGCAGATGTAGCATAAAAACTGTGACTTTTTGGCCAGCCAGGAGAAAAGGAAAGGGGGAAAAAATCCCCACATTTTAAAATTTGTCTGTTTCTAGCTCCAAGCTCACTTTCTACTTGCAAGCCTTTGTTTATCCGGGAGAGATCTGAGGCCCACCCTCCTTAGCAGACTGGAATTGAGCCCAGTCGGTATGACCATGAAACAGGCAGAGGCTTGTCAGAGACCTCCACTGAGATGGAGTTACTTTTATAGCTCCACAGAGGCTGTTGGGCCTTCCAGGACTTAAACTTGGCCCCTCCAGTACATTACTTCTATAGACCTCAGAAGCACAGATCCGTCTCTTCCAGACTGGAGCAGCTCCAGTCTGGAAGAGACAACCGGCTTCACTTGAACAGACAAAGGAACAGTGTAACAATGCCACCCTCCTTAACTGGTCTCCAGGGGAACTGTGGATTCTGGCAACAAGGAACATGCTTAATCGACATAGCCCAAAAGCACTGATGAACAGCTATTGATCTGGACCTGTTCTTCCCTTTTCTTCAGTATGCAAATATCTGGAAGACAAGAACATGCAATAGAAAGCTATGGCGATCTCCATTCCTTTCCCGTTCCTTTCTCCAAACTATCACATATCTGCCTCTACATACAGCCTGGCTTTTCACATCTTGTTCTTTTCCCCCCTCCTTTCTTTCTTCTGGAACTACCTGTTAGTTTTAGCTTCCCAGCCTAAGATGTGTGACAGTATCTGCCATCCTGCTTATTCCAGGTTTTCTCTCTGTAACTCAAAGAAAACGGCTTGTACAGACAGCCTATGTTCTTTTCCCTAGAGACCACAGTAGGCTTGCTGGGTGGTCCATTGCTCTTCTCTTAGTACTGCTTAAATGCTGTTCTCCTATTGAATATTAATTCCCCAGATACTGCTATACACTCTCCTTTCCCAGTGACTGTTTCTTCCTCATTAAGAGTTTCATGAATATTTCTGATGTTTGTTTTGTTATTCCCCTAACATCAGTTATTATCAGTTATGAGCCTTGGTGGTGCAGTGGTTCAAATACAGTACTGCAGGCTACTTCTGCTGCCTGCCGCCTGCCTGCAATTTGGCCATTTGAATGTCACCAGGCTCAAGGTTGACTCAGCCTTCCATCCTTCCGAGGTGGGTAAAACGAGGAACCAAATTGTTGAGGGCAATATGCTGACTCTGCAAACTGCTTAGAAAGGGCTGTAAAGCACTGTAAAGTGGTATATAAGTCTAAGTGGTATTGCTATTGCTTTAAGGCTATTTCCACAACGATTGCTACTTTCTCATTTGTGGCTTTCTCATTTCCATGTTTTACTGTGCTGTCCCTTTCTCTGAGGTTTCTGTGGTCAGTTATTAGGTCCCTATTCTCTAAAATGCTCTTTAGCTAAAAGATTCTGTTTGTGTATTGGTTCCTATTATTCAGTCCTTCATCTGATGCTCTATAGTTATTCAGTTCATTACTCATCCTTATGGTCATGCTGTGGTTTTGTGTATACACACACATGCTATGTATATATAATTTTATACATATGTACTGCACATGACTGAAATTTGTGTGTGTATGTATGTGTGTGTGGGTTTGAATGAAATTGGTTTTGTTTCTTTCATCATTTAAGACCATCTAGAACATAGAATTGTATGTTGGGGGACTGGGGATTCAGAGTAAAAGAGGAAGGCCAAACATCCTTTCTGTTTTTATATTTGTAGGCAGATATCAAAACTCATGACACATTTCTCCAAAAAGCCTGGAATAAAGATCATTCAAGCTATGAAAGGATATTTGTACTGTATGCTATTTCCCCCTCATATCGTGAAATGTTCTATCATGATGAAACAATCTACCAGGATTTTGGGAAAAAAAATAAATGTGGGGGTTGTGAACTTGAGAAAATGTGGACGTGAAGAATTCTCGTGAATTAATTATGAACAAGTGGCAGCCATATTTAATTTTATAGCGTACTCTAAATCAGGGGTATCAAACTGGTGGCCCCCTGGATGTATCATGTGCAGGCCACGCCCACCCCAGCTCCGTGAATGGGAAAATGTCACAAAACGTCACAGGATGGCAACATGACGCAGCGAATTTGACACCTGTGCTCTATAGCATCTCCCCAAAGTAGTTCCTCATTATTTTGGGTATTCACCTTACAAGAAAAGCCAACTTCTACTGAAAGACTCTGTCCTTTTAATAGAGCTAAAGATCCAGAATTTAGAAGATAGTGCAGAGATGTTACTTTAGATACAGGGGTTGCTTGCAGTGGTTCTGAATTTAAGTCAAGAATTTCTGGACCAATCTGTCCAGATCTTCACTGTTGGGGTGTTTGCCATGTTTCTCTTGCCAGAATGTATCATTGCTGATATAGGAATCTCTAATTAACCAAGACAAGGCAGAATGCAATCCACTTTGGAAAAGATGGTTTCACACATTGTAATAAGGCATTTACTAAACTTATGGCAAGATACGCTGTCAAAACCCAGCCAACTGTAACTAATTCAATAAATCATTGTGAAACTAAACACATTTCACAGAATTTCTTTCTTATCAAAGCCCTGAACTCGTCACATTCCATCTATATAAATAACACTGCCTATTAGGATTTGTCATAGGAATTTCTGATCTGGCTACTAAGACTGTACAAAGCCTTGAAGGAGTGCTCCATTTTGATCAGGACTTTCATGGAACATCTCTTTAATGTGGTTCTACAAACTGAAGTGTTATCCTGTTTCTAGGTCCTGTCAGGCGTCCTGCACTACATCAAAGGAGTTGCTTTGTAGGTCAGAAATCCAAGGGCAAAAGTCCTTTCAATCAAAGCAAATAAGATGGGAAATAGTATTGGTCAGAGGCTAAATGGAGGAGAAAGACAACATGGAGAGTAAGAAAAGAGCAAAGACAGCTCAGAACTAGTTGCTTGTTCTGGCAGCAACTAGCATAGATGGAACAGCAGTGTGAAGTTATGTCTCTTCCCCCTCTGCAAAATTTCACTATAAATGGATTTTCTTCAGGAGGAATAGAAAAAACAAATCCATCTAGTACTTAAATGATCCTTTCCATCCTTTTGAAACTTCCATACAGAGGGGCTATTATATAGAAGATGCTGAGGAAAGACCACTGCCTACCCTTACAGGAGGGCCCCCAAACCAAGCCCATAAAGCCTCCAGATTACTCTCTCTTTCTTTCATTTATTATGGTAGGCATCAAGAGGTCCAATTTTCTTACTGTATATTCTCAACATAGATCAAACAATACAAAGTAAGTTTTCATGAAACTGGTTTCCATAATAAAGCATTCAGCTGAAAATATTTATTCATAAATCTCTTTTACTATCATGATATACTTGAAGCCTCCACAGTAAAGTGAATGGATTGGAAGCTACATTGCTACTTGGCCTTAAACTTCTCAAGAGACTGAAATGTTAACATCTGGTTTGTATTTAGCATTTGCGGAAGTGCTTGTTCTAGTAAAATGAAACTTTTAGTTAGTGACAAAAGAAAGAAAAACCTACCTTAGGGGGAAAAAAAGGTAGGAAGATTGCTGGATGTATGAATTCAAGGTTCCCAGACCACAAGAATTTTAATTGCCACGGCATATAAAGGCTTCTTAGATGAAGAGTGTGTAACAGAAGGCCTATTTAGTTGTGTTTACTTTAGGCAGTGAAGCAATTAAGATTTCTGTGTGCAGAAACTACTCCTTGAAGGATTTTTTTTTTCTTTTAAATTGACAGCATTTTAAAACAGAACTACTTTCTACTTTTCTCTGAACTATCTTTGTAAAACATTTTCAGAAATATCTTTACTTAGCATTGGCATTTGTTTTTCATTATTAATCTTCGACAGCTCTCCTTTGATGGATTGAACCAGAATTATATTGTGAATGCATTGTTCAATGTTCATTTTAATGTTTAGTATATTGAGAAATTCAGCCATAAAACCATCCTTTTGCAAATTCATGATAATGTTCCTTTCCTGTTCATAAACAATATATGTATTTAAAATAAAGTCATCAAGATTTCTATGCTGTGGTATTCCAATTCACATATCCTAACCAATGGTGGGATTCAGCCAGTTCACACCACTTCAGGAGAACCGGTTGTTAACTTTCTGAGCAGTTTGGTGAACTGGTTGTTGGAAAAAATCATTAGGGCAGAGAACCGGTGGTTAAATTATTTGAATCCCACCACTGATCCTAACACTTGCAGAAACACATTACAAAACACATTGTACAAAACTTTGCAGAACTGTACTTTTCACAGAAGACTGTCCTTCACTTTTTCATGTGTGGAGAATTTCCTTGCTTGCCTCTAACCAAGGCATAAACGTGCCCCAACAAATTGTTTTTGCGGCCATGTCATTGTAAAGTTCTCATTTCATCCTCAGACCAAACCTGAAGTCCTAGAAAGAGTGTGGAGAAGAGAAACAAAGAGGTCTGGAGGCTAAATCCTACAAAAGATAACTAAAGGGACTAGGTATGTTTAACTTAATAAAGAGCAGACCAAGGAAAGATACGATAACAGTCTTCCAATATTTGGAGGACTGTCACAAGAACAAGGCATTGATTTATTCTTCAAAGCACCTGAGGACATGACAAGAAGCAATGGGTGGAATCTCATCAATGAGGTCCAGGCTTGAAATAAGGATGAATTTCCTGATGGTGAGAACTATTAAACGGTGGAACAGCTGGCCTCCTAGAGATTTGGTTACTCCATTGCTGGAGATTTTCAAGAAAACAATAATTTCTCTGAGATGTTATGAGGGTTCCTGCCTTGGACAGGGATTTGGACTAGAACATGGGTCCTCAAACTACAGCCCATGGGCCGCATGTGGCCTGCTGAAGCCATCAATTCGGCCTGCGCAGGACCACGAGGCTGCCCCGCCCACATCAGCCCGCCCACCTTCAGCTGAGCACAGGACTTATCTTAATGAGCCTCACAGGCTGGAACTGAAAGGTAAGGCCAACAATTTTTGCCTGCAGAATGTTGCTGGAGGTGGGGGAGGTGAAAAATAGGGTGGACAGGTGCCCCAGGAGGCAAAAAAACAGGCAAAAACTGCCTGTTTTTCACCTTCCCCACCTCCAGAAGATATATATAGAGGGTGAGAGACAGACAGAGGGAGAGGGAGGCAGAAAGGGAGAGAGAGAGACAGAAAGAGAAAGGAAGGAAGGAAGGAAGGAAGGAAGGGAGAGAGACAGAGAGAGAGAGAAAGAAAGACAAGAGACATACACACACAGACTTGATTGTAAACTCCTTGGAGCTGAGAAGAATTGCTGCAAAATTAAGTTTTCTGAAATGGACCACTAGACTCCTAAACAACTGAAAAAATGATCTAGTAAAAAGAAAAGTCAACCAAAAGAGCAACATGCAAACAAAAGCAAATAAAACACCCCCAGGAGCAAAACAAATTAACATTTTATTTGTGTGCATTGTTTAATGGACTGTTAAATTGGCTCCGGCCACCTAGTCACATGACCTAGCCACACCCACCCAGTCACATGACCACCTAGCCACGCCCAGTGGTGGGATTCAGCCAGTTTGCACCACTTCGGGAGAACTGGTTGTTAACTTTCTGTGCAGTTTGGCAAACTGGTTGTTGGAAGAAATCATTAGGACAGAGAACCGGTTGTTAAATTACTTGAATCCCATCACTGGCCACACCCACCCAGCTGGTCTGGCCCCCCAACAGTCTGAGGGACTGTGTATTGGCCCCCTCTTTAAAAAGTTTGAGGACCCCTGGACTAGAAGATCTCTAAAGTGCCCTGCAATCCTATAATTCTAAGAATCTGTGTTCTACTATATATTTCTACTTGTGAGATCTGGCGAGATCCAGCCATGAATGGTGTGAATATGTTTTAGTGTTTTTTAATATTTTTTAAATTTTTTACATGGTTTTATATTGGTGTTTTTTTTTAATGTGTTGTGAGCCGCCCTGAGTCTTTAGAGAGGGGCGGCATACAAATTTAATAAATTAAATTAAATTAAATTAAATTAAATTAAATTAAATTAAATTAAATTAAATTAAATTAAATTAAATTAAATTTGAAAGGAGACAAATTGGAAACATAAACTAGCATCCATTCAGAAATTATTTTAAAAGGGGGAACAATTGTAACATTACGGTCTCACCTCTTTAACAGGATTCTCTACAGTGTACGGAAAGAAAACCAGACAAGCAAAACACAGAAGATTAGAACCATATTGAATACAACATTCAACACTGTCAGTCATAGAAAAAAACAATACTCATTTCTGATTTATCTGCTATTCAAACTTTAATGTTGCTACACGTCCAAATGATGGATTTGGTGAAGATTAATTCTCTCCTATTGACCACATTAAAAAATTGAAACAACTGTGGAGAGAGAAAAAGCAAACTCTGCCTAATTTTTATTTATGCTGTGTTGGCATGCTGCACATTATAAAAAATGCAGATTTGACTCTTTTTAGAAATAAACTATTTTCTTACAGGAAAAGAAGTTAACTATGAAGTTGCCCCTACTACCGTAACTGCTGTAATATTTCATCTTATGAAATAAAAATTCCAAGGTATTTCCTCCATATTTCATTAACAGTGCTTATTTATGCCTATAAATAGTCTTGTTTCATAATTGAGAGGTCAAATGGTGTTGATGATAAACCAGAAGTACACTACTTTGATTTTTCTCTGGCAAAAGCCTACTCCAAATACAGCTTTTATATCTATTAATTTAGAGCAGTCAAGAAACAAATCAAAGAATTGTGTATGCTCAAAATTGGAAATCAGAGAAAATACCTTCGGAAGAAGAAGTAATAAAAAAAAATTTAGACTGTGCAGAAATGAATAGTTTAACTTTGGTGATTTTTATAGTTGGTTGGAAAAGAGATATAAACGACTGATACTATAATTGTGTACAAATGATGATTATAATATTGATTATAAAAAAAATTACTAAAAAAACCCAAATCAAATAAGTTTATAACATTAAAAACTGTTAACTATACTGCATCAGCAGCATTCTGGCGAAGATACTGTCCGTTGGCAGAATGATTGGACCTGCTCATTTGGATAATAGAATATAAGAATCTGAATTCTAATCAGGATGAACATTCTTTTTTTTTATCAATCTTTTCTCTTCCTAAAACTGTGATGCATTAGATGGAAACATGCAGTTTATGTACTTCGTAGCATTTTATTCAACAAATCAGTTGACACAGACATAATTCCACCAAAAATGGCATAGCCCTAGGAAACTGTATTTTCCAAATATTTAATATAATTCAAAATACACAGGGTGATTTATTTTAGAGCTGAAGTTTTACTTTAAGAGTACAAAAATACTTGTGAAATAGTAATTCATTGTGATGTGCAGGTGGAAAGCCACATTCAGTTTGCAGATACAACTGAATACATTACTTTAGAAAATATCTAAAGTATCTAATTACCACTGAGAGAACAGATGTGAGTTCATGGATTGTAAAAGCATCTTGAACCTCAAACACACACACACACTATATTCATGTACCGTATTATAATCCTCCCCCCCCGCTTTACTTACTTTACTTTTTCCTCGTCAATGAAGTAATCCCTACATTACAAATCTGTAAAGGCCATTAAGTGTCTCTGATATACAAGATGCTTGATAAATAATACTTCATTCTGGATTTGTGCCTTCCTGGATGAGTATATTGCTTCTCGGCATAGAGTACTTCTTTTTTAATTGCTCCAACCTATAAATATAGAATAGGTTGTTAATGTTAAAAATATATTTTCCATAATTATAAAACAAACCCAGAGTAGGGATTAAAAAGTAAACTCTCCTTTGAGTCAAGGAGTCAAGCTTGACTCCTATGGATGCCATACATGCAGCCATTCATTTTTTTGACAACAGTATAAAAGTGATTTGCCACTGCCGCTTTCTGTGTTGTTGTTGTTTTAATTTTCCAGTTTAATCTACAATTTTGAAATTCCTAGAGAGCCTGTCATGCAACTACTAAGTTGACTCAACCCTGCTTATTTTCCCAGCCCAGGTAGAGTCAGCCAAGTGTTTCCACACATTCACATATATACACATACACCTCGCAGAAGAAATCAGGAATGTATCATTAAAATTATAACGTCACAAAGTAAACACTTTTCACAGATTAGCAATAATAGCAGTAGTAATTGCCATACTTTCATACACTCCAGAACAAATTCAGCCAAAACCCTGGATGAACAGATGGATCTCAGCTATGCCCAAAAATTCACAGTGCTAAACTGAGTAGGGAGCAAATTCCATGCTTGGGGCATTTGCCTTGAAAATAGCAGCACTGTGATTATAATTTCTTCATAAGCATGGCTTGAATTTGAGTTAGCACTAAACAAATCGCCTCCAACTCACTGATAATTCATATTCTCCCACCCCTAAACTTTCTTCTCAGAGAGAAAACAAATAAAACAATGTGGGTATTTCCAAGCTTTTTTCCCCCTGAGAACATGGAAAATCAGCCGCAAAGATTGTTTCCAGTCCTCTCTGCTAATATTTCCATTTCCCAAACAAATGGGAAGAGCTGGAAATATATCTCTACCTCTAATCTTCAACTGGAATGGGAGTGATCATGTGCTGAGTGCTTGGTGGATCTGCTCTTGATTTGCTTTCTTTCCATCTTCCCAATACAGGAAGTCCTCCACGTTCAACTACAATTGGAACCAGAATTTCCACTGCTAAGCAAGGTGGTTGTTAAATGAGTCACACCTGATTTTATTTACCCTTTTTTGCGATGGTTGTTAAGTGAATCACTGCAGTAATTAAGTGAATCTGGCTTTCTCTCATCGACTTCACTTGTCGGAAGCTGGCTGAGAAGGTTGGAAATGGTGAACATGTGACTCCAGGACACTGCAACTATCATAAATACATATCAGTAGCCAAGCACCCAATTTTTGATCATGTGACTGTGGGGATGCTGCATTAGTTGTAAGTGTGAGGACTGGTTGTAAGTCACTTTTTCAGTGCCCTTATACCTTTGTTGCTAAATAAAAGGTTGTAAGTTGAAAACTATTTGTATACAATAGGCATCTATGATTGCCCCTTGGCCATTGGTCAATTACTTTTTCAGATACCATTCTGAGATGAAGGAGAAAAGAAGAAATTAATGACATTCCCTATCTATCAGCAGACTGAATCTTCTGCCGGTATGTATTTATGTTTGAGTCTGGCCTACTAATGTATGAACTGGTGTGAATATGTTGTACCATGACTTTCAAAAACTTTGCTTTTCCTGTTAATTTCAAATAATTGTTTTTATTGTTGCTTCGTCCTCTTCAACATGTCAGTGAACTTGTTACATTCTAATAAAAAACGAGAAATAGATATGAGCTGCTAAGACATCTATGTACTTTTGGTTATTTAATAGTACTAAGCCACTAGATTCACCTGATTAAATGAAAGTTTTTTATTGTACTGCATTTTGATTTTTTTTTAATTGAAAGCATACATTGCATGAAACTAAGAATGTAGATGCAATTATGACTGCTGAAATATTTGTTGGTTGTAAAAATCACTAAACCATTAAAAAAATTCTTTGCAACCCCAGAAAGCAAAGATCCCTTTCTCCTTATCTATCTTAATTTATGAAACCTTACTACATGTGATCAAATCTTGCTTGGTTTCTCATTTTAATAAGCAGACAAGATTAAAATGTCTCACACGTTCCAGAGGCATTCCCATGGGGTGTGCTGTCTGAATGCTCTGGTCTTTCTCAAGACAGCAACAGGACATGTAGTAGAAAGCTCAAATGTCCTTTGAGAAGTTGCTGCTCCTTGCGCCCATTTCAGAATCATAACAGAGAATGAGTGACTCAGGCTGTAGTCTAGAGAAATGAGTCAAGGGCAAAACAAACATTTCACTCATAAGCAAGAGGCAAATTGGCTAGCACATAGGAATGGTTTTCACTTGGCAGAGACGAGTTGATTGAATCTGACTTGGTAGTTTTTGCATATTGCAGTCAGCTTTGAAGTACTGGCACTCATCGTTGTACTAGTACTATTAACCTAACTGTGTTGTATAATGAGTTTGGTGTTTTGAAAATAAATAGCAGGCGCAGGAGACTTTCCATGTAAATGATTCACCAAAGGTTATGTTGTCTTCAGCCATGAAAAAAAAATGAGAAAGGGGAATTATAACATTCATTGGGAACAGTCCCTCAATTGGTATGTTCATTCCATATTCTGAGGATAAACAATGGGCATTTCTCTAGGATTTGTTCCTTTCTGCATTTTTAAAATCTAAGCAATACCAACAACAGAGATGTCTGTCTGGGTTTGGTTCAGATAGAATGGAAATGGTTAGCTTTAATTAACAGACCAAAAATTTCTAATTCCATATATTCTATAATTGGAAGAGTCACTTAGGTGATATGGGCGGTGTAGAAATTTGATTATTTCTTTCTTTTTTAATGAGATAGAAGAAAGGACAAACATGAGCAAATAATTGTATAAGGTGATCTGCTATTGGAATTCTGGTGGCATTATTTTTGGAAGTGATTATTTCTATTATTTGGCATTATTTCCTACTATTTGGATATGTACAGTGCCATGGAATGGAAAACATGTTTCAAGGCAGGAAGTTTTCCAGAATATTATCCCACATTCCCAATATCTCTACATAAGCACAGAGTAAAAGAGAAAATGATATCAAACTTATGATATCATAATGTAAATGGCATGAATTATTATATCATTTCCTTCAATTGACACAGATCACATCATATGCAACAATGACATGTGATTTCATTTTCACCTTGTCATCTTCCCTCCCCCACTCAGATATCTTGGTTTATTCATAATTATTTGGTAGAGTATTTCTAATTTCTTCTTTACTATGTAGGTTGTTTCCCCACATTATGCTAGCTGTGCCACAATATAGTTAGTTTAGTTTTTGGCATAGCTTGTTGTGTGATTTGGCATAGCTTGTTGTAATGATTACAGTCATTACAATTCGTAAATCAATGTTTTATCACTCAGAGTATAATGTAGATCCAGCCTTTCATGGTCTTTTCTTTTTCATTTTAATTTTCCACCTACCTAATAAATGGAGAAATTGAATATTTCTCTTTGATTAGATGAAGGACATTCTTTATGTTTATTGTTGAGTGGAAGCCTCTTATGGACTTTTTGCATAAAAATAAATTTGTGATTTATAATTTTGATGATTAGACAGACTAGATTTCAGAAAGAAGAATATTATTTAACTGTACAGAGAGAGGCTAAAAAAAGATCATTTTACAGAAAAGAATCCAGGGACATGATCTCAAATGTTATTTTATAAAACTTCCTATTTAAAACAAATACAAATTCAAATTGAGATACATTACTTAACAATGCTTATTTATTAAATATATGTAGCCATCTACCAATGGAATTCGGCGCATACATGATTGCAGGGAGCAACGTGATCTAAATGTAGCTTAGAGTTTATTGTTTTCTTTAGAGAAATATTTCAAAAAATGTTTAGTATTTGCAATGGATAATGTGGAAAATATGAAATACCGATAAGAGCAAATTGCGGGATTTATAGTATGCATTGAGCAGATACAGAGTTTTGCTCAAGAATGGGATTTTTATGGCATCTGAATGTGAAAAGTTAAGTCAGATTTCCATGATTCCTTAAATATTGACCCATAAAAATAGACATTCTTAGATGGATTCTATTCACAACCTCATTAAACATCCATTTTCTCTTGCCTTAATAGTGAGCTTTTTTAAACTGATGATCCATTTTTAAGGTAAGAATATAGAACTTGCAGTGTTGCAGATGTTGATGAACAGAATCCCTTAGACCACAGTGTTTCTCAACCCGGCAAGTTTAATCTGGCTGGGGAATTCTGGGAATTGAAGTCCACATAGCTTAAAGATACTGAGTTTAAGAGCACTGGTTTAGACAGTGTGGCCAATAGTGAAGGATGCTTGGAAGGCCACAACTTCCACAAATCTCTTTTAAGAAACAAACCATCTGAAGCAATAAAGGAAACCTAATAAAAAACATTAAAAAGTGTTTAAATGTAAACAAAACGCAGTCTATGGTTGACTAAAGAGAAAAATCCCTCCCTGCCTGTAACAAATAGCAAAATTATAACTGAGCAGAACTGAAAGTGGAAATTGATGCACTGATTCAAATTTCTTAATAATTTATTATATCTCTGGTGGATTCATTACAGGAATGACTATAATTCCCTTAGTTAGAAGAGGAGGCCTACGTGAACATCATTATTTGTACATGATATTTTATTCAGAAAGTACTGTAATGTGATCATGTATTTCCAAGTCAACAAAAGAATTTGTCTGTGGTAAACAAAGAAGCCGTGAGGTGAACCCTTTATAAATGTAGCCTTGAAGTGAATAGATCTGGTTCCATAAGTGATCTTAAAGATTATACTGTCAAGTAAAATACATAACCATCTTTTTTTTTAAAAAAAATCTATTGTTTAGAGACCTCCCTTTTGGGTTCTTGTTCTTTAGTTCCAGTTTTAAATCATTAGACATTATGGATTCACCCTGCCAATTCTGATAGCTGAAATGTTCACACAGAGATAGAACACACTGTATGTATTCATAAAAGCATTCTCCAAATGGAATGCAGCTTTAGGTAATTGCAATCAATATGTTTGGCCATGACATTTCACTTGGAAATGACAAACAAAAATATCAAATTGATGTTTGATGGCCTAAGAAATGTGAGGGAAACATCCCATCACTAAGTAAAGCTGTCTGTCCCCTGTCCATTCGTACCCAACTTTAGGGGGTGGTGCTCATCTCCATTTCTTAGCAGAGGGACCCAGCATTGTCCAAAGACATTTCCATGGTCATGTGGCAATATGCTGAGGTGCATGGAATGCTGATACCTTCCCACCAGGGGTGAAATCCAGCAGGTTCTGACAGGTTCTGGAGAACCGGTAGCGGAAATTTTGAGTAGTTCAGAGAACTGGCAAATGCCACCTCTGGTTGGCCCCAGAGTGGGGTGGGAATGGAGATTTCGCAGTATTCTTCCCCTGCCATGCCCACCAAGCCACGTCCACCAAGCCACACCATGCCCACCAAGCCACGCCCACAGAAATGGTAGTAAAAAAATTTGGATTTCACCACTGCTTCCCACCGAAGTGATACCTATTTATTTATTTGCATTTGCATGCTTTTGAATAGTTAGGTGGGCAGGAGCCAGGGCAGGTAACTGGACTCATTCTGTTGCACGATGCTTGGATCTTGAACCCAGGATGTCAGCTTTCCAGTGAACAAGCTCAGCATCTTTAACTGAGAAAATATAAACATAGATTTCAGAAAATGGCAGAATCCCTGAGTCTAGATCCTGTACTATAGCCAATATGTTCCACCTGGACTAGATGCATACAGTGATAATAATTGTACATAAAGATGAGAGAGGAATTGTTTCTGCCTTATTCTGCAAGTTAAAAGGCTTGCAGGGTTTCTAATCATATTTTGTTTTTCTACTTTGACATTGTGCAATCGGTGATTTGTTCTGTTTGTTCACCTGAGTTGGGACTCTTCAAAGAAGAGGATTCATGTACATTAGGCCAGCAGTTGTACCAGTAGAACAGAACACTTGGCTTCTGACAGTGGCCAACGATTTTATTTAAATATATGGATGGGTAATTTCCTTGCATGTGGAAGTGTGGCAAAACAACCAACTGTTCCACAAATATTCCTTTTTGAAACCATTGATGCTTTGTTCTTTAGAAATTCCTGCCATGCACCATTTAAAAACATGTCGCAATAAATATCATAACTATAGAATGTTGGCTCTGTAAGAAACCTTAATGTTTCTCACCCATGTAAATCAAAGGAAGAAGATGCTTGGTAGTTTCTTTTAAAAAGTGAAAGCATATTCTGTAAATGACATCAAACTGCCTATTAACTCCTCATGCTGCACCCTGGGTAGCGTAAACTAAATGACAGTGTGAACTAAATGAATTAGCAAATGCTAGACTTTACTGACTTTCAAAATACAAGGCCTATTAATTACATTACTTAGACCACATCTATTTGCCAAAATAATACATTATTTAGACAAATTTAGATACATTTTACCAAGGATATGATTTGTGGTCTCAAAATAAAATGAAAGTCTAATTCTAGGACATTTGTCCTTGTCTCCATAAATATGATAACAATGAAGTCCATTTCCCCACCTTACATAACCTTATCAGGAACTAAAAGAACTTCTCCTGACCCTAACAAATCCTTTCTGGCTGAAAAGAAAGGAATATTAAACAATTCGTTACAAGGGAATGAATCTGACTCATCCCATGAAATAGCCTGAGGCAGACCTAATCAGGGAAGAAGCAACAAACCACAGACATTCCATACCAATTAAGGATGTATATCTACTCCCATCAATGTTTTGCTACTCGTTAACAAAGAGACATGTGCCACTTCTGTTTTGGTAAACCACGGTTTCTCTCAACCAATAAAATGATACCTTTTATATAAATAGTTTTTTTTCCAGAAGTAGTTTCTAGGGCTGAGAGAAAACGACTAGAACTCACAATCTCCTGGTTTGTAGCCTGATACCTTAACCCAGTGGTAGGCAAACTTGGCTCTTTCACACCCTGTGGACTTCAACTCCCAGAATTCCTAA
>JANHZT010002900.1:59839-72250 GCA_032468215.1 Stegonotus admiraltiensis | reverse complement strand
GCAGGGCGTCTTCCCACCGAAGGGCCTTCCCATGAACCATCATCCTGCCTACGCGTCGTTCTTTCATCGCAGCAACAAATATACATTATATGGTTTAATAGCACTCTTATTTTCCCAAGGGATATAAATAATTTTGTATACCTCTCGTAGAAAAAATGCAGCAGAATTCTTAACTAACTTTTGTGGATGTGATGAAAATGGCAATAATAAATTAGATCAATTAAGCTTTTTTGTTATAACCATGGGATTATAAAGTAGCTATTTCCAAATGTAGAATGTTGTTTAAATATTTTGCAGCACTAAAGCATTTATTTTCAATGCCAAATCAGTGTATTTCAAATGCAATTTTTTACCAAGTTAGCATGGGATTTACGTTCAAATGCCTATTGTATCTTCAATATTTATTGCTATTTGAACTGTATATTCTTAAGGTTTATGTAAAAATGTTGATGTCTACATCTTAACCATTCTGTCAGAAAAGTCCTATACCACCACCAATATGGTACTTACCAGATAAAGCTTCAAATATCTGTGGGAAGTTCCATGAGCCCCCTGCTGATCAGTTGGAGCTATTGCAAGTAGAACACACTAGAACTGGGCACAATGGAAAGTATCCAGTGATCCTATTAACTGATGGGTGGGAGACTCAATTCATTTCCTGAACGCAATTAAGGCCATATCTGGTAATGCCTTATATATGAGCATAACTTGTTCTCAAAACATAATGCTTAAGCTAAACATTTCTAGAGTGATGAGCTGTAGAGCAGGAAGGTGTCAGGAAAACATCCCTGAAGGTAGTCATAGTCAAACCTCTTTCTTCTGAATTCTGGCTCATCCAGAATTTTGAGATTGCAGATATAATGAGTATTTTCCTGAGGGACTCACCTGCTCTAACATAAGTTATATTGCATGTAATTTGTCTTGGAACTTGCTTAAATTAGTATTTTTTTTCATCAACCTTAGTTTTTTTAATCTCAAAGAGCCTTAATTTAATTCATGAATTATTTTGAAATTAAATTAAGTTCATGAAACAAAATCTACCCATCCATCCTTCTGACTTATTATGATGTTCCATCCCTCCTTCCTCAATCAGAAAAAAATTCCTGTACAGTATTTTATTTCATTTTAGCCTGACCATTATGTATATTACTGTGGCTAGTAACAATCCACAAAAAGCACCAGCTATTTTATCCATTGAAGATGCTCTGAAAGCCAAGGAACATTCTGTATTTCTCAAAGCCGAATTAAGATGTTTGGGAACAGTCATGTTGGTGGTCTTTTTATCTCAGCATTCCATAATAAGACAAAGATCTTCATTGGGATCACTAATCCCTGTTAGTTTGAAGTCCCCCAGAGCATTCAGAAATCACTTTGATTCCATTAATCTTCAAGAGAAAACTTACTTTTAAGGGAAGAGTCTGGGATTCCTAATCTAAAAATCTCATGAAGAAATGGTCTTGCCATGACAAAAAGGTAATGGAATCCTTCCGCCAAACCCAACCTTCTTCTTTCTCTCCACCAGACCCAATGTATGTTGGACTGATAATGAAAAAAAAAGATAATCACCATTGTCAAAGTGATCAAGCAGAGAAGTGGCTAGCATAAAAATTTGCAATGAAAAAGAAAAAAAAATGAATGAGATTACAAAAGGAAGAGTTGAATACTGCGGCTATACAAAAAACATTTTGTTACTATCCCAGCTTGTGTAAAGGAAGTGACATCTCTCTAGAGAAAATACATAAATATCTAAACAAAAAAAATTACTGAAGATTACAGAGGAAACAGAGGCAGATTATGAACTGACGTATAACAACAAGGGAAGATTCTGAAGCTATTTGAAAGGTTAAACTAGGAAAGGTGCCTGGATTGAGAAAGCTTAGATGGATTATCAAGCTTTTATATAAATGTTTTTTGAGGATGAACCTTTACAACCTTTACAAAACATGATGAATTCTATTCTACAGGGAGGAGAGAAGCCAATATAGCAGTAATAATTAAGGAGGGCCAAGATTTGATTTTAACAAGAAACTATAAGCCTTTGACAACTTGAACTGGACTTTCTTGTCCAAGGTTTTAGAAGCAAGAACTTTGGAGAAAACTTTATAAAATGGGTAAAACTGATTTGAACTTCACAGCGCAAATAATTGTTAATGGAAATCTAACAAAATCCTGTAAGATATAAAATTTAAAAATGTAATTTAATAAGGAAAAAAGGTAAAATAACTGATTTTTCTGATCACTTTGTTATAATTTAAGAAGCTATGTGACTGATGATTGTCCAAATAATGTAAGGAAGTCATAATATTTTAAGCAAATATTTTCATAGTCTTCAACAGAGAATTTGAGTGAATAAGGAGACCAATTGGCTTAATAGATTCCAAGAGTTTAAAATGATAAATTTCCTGTAAGAGGGGAAAGAAAACAGAGCAATGCAGAGCCATAAAATAGGACAAGACATTCACACATAAATCTGGCATTACTTTTGAAGTATTTTCAATACTTCATTGGCCTGACACAGGCCAATGGATACATACCAGATCAATTCTAACATATTTGTACAGGTACAGTAAGTCCTCAACTTACGGCCATTTGTTTAATAATGGCTCGGAATTACAATACTGCTGAAAAAAGTGACAACCCTTACTTGCAATTATCATTTTTTTTAAAAATATATTTTTATTATTTACAGATAAATATATTGAATACAGTGTAATTGTCTTGGCGTTCCACTTGCCATGAAACAAAGGTAAAAACAAAATATCATATATACTATTTTAAACAGTGCTAGTGTTGTACAGTAATTTCTGGCCATCATTTTCTAGTATGTCAACTTATCTATCATTCTAATACCTACATTCTAATACATGCATAATGTCTCTTTCCATGTCCACCTAACCCGATTCTTTCACATTCCAACCTTGACTTCATGTTTCTAACCATTGATAAAAACTATCCCATGTAGCATAGTATTCTGTCTTTCCTTTATCTTTTATTTTTAGTGTTAGCCTGTCCATTTCTGCACAGACTAATATACTTACATACTTAAAATTATGCTGCAGTCATCTGATCACAATTTGCAACCTTCCCAGCCATCCTCCAACAAAGTGAATGGGGGAAGTCAGATTCGCTTAACAACTGTGGTGATTCACTTAATGTGGTTCACTTTAGTGATGCACTAAAAATGGTTGTAAAATTGGGTATGGACACATGATGACTTGCTTAGCAGATGCATCACTTAATGACCAAAGTTCCCATCCCTACTGTGGTTGTAAACTGAGGATTACCTGTATGGAATATTGTTTCCCAAGGGACTGCAACTTCCAGAATTCCCTAGCCATCATTTAAAGTTCACACATCTTGAGGTTGTTAAGAGTGAGAAAAATGCCATAGATGTACCACAGATGGCAATTCTGTAAACATACAACCACCGAATTTGAAGGCCACCAAATATCACACTAAGTGTCCATTATATCCCAGGCCTATAGAATTGTTTATTTATCTCACCAGCAGTAGGACAATCAAGTGTTGTGTGGCTTCACTATTATTTACAGCAAAGATTCTAATCTTCCCCAAGTTATATCTGAAAAGCTGCCCAAAGCCATTATTTGCCCCAAAACTAAAGAAAAAGAGAGTAGAGGCTTTAAAGTTTCCATTTGTCCAAACTGGGAAAAAGCTTCTTTTTCTAATCTTTCCACTTCAGGCCTTGCTACCCACTTGTTCACATTGATTACAATCACAGATACAGAATTACTAATGTATATTTAAAAATAAATAAAACAAAAGTAGACTCTGCTTTGTTGACAAAGTGCCCTGAGTACAAGTGAAATTGAATTTCTCAAGTGAATTAGATATGTAGTGGTGTTTCAAATTTGAGATTGGTCTGCATTAAATGGTTGCAAAATAAAATTGGACAGAGCTTGATTAGAAAAAGATAATAGATGGGAATGTCTATGTCCTTCATTTCCTGCCTCCCCACATATGCCTGCCATATGTTTTCCCTCTAACTCATGTTTATATCTGCTCTCCCCAACAGAATTTTGGACACTGCATCAGAAAAAAAAGTAGTTGCACGATTGTGAAAGTGCTAGATATGGAATGAGTTTATTCTTTTACCGAAGACATGTTTCCATGCATCTAACAAGTTTCCTAGAGAGTTTCTTAGTTGAAGGATCCAAACTATCCAAATACTTTCTACTGAAAGTTTATATATGTTATATTTTACTTCCTGGTGGATGGGTAGGGAAAATAATGTTTGGTTTATGTGCTTTCTTCTGTTATGATTTTTGATATCTTACAATGTTCCTCATGGCTGTCTTGCTACTTTTAAAATATTTTATTTACCAGTTGTAGAATCTGGACATTGACCTGGAAACTTGACCTGGGTACTTACGGGACCACCTGCTGCCACCGATAGCCTCCCACCAACCAGTACGCTCCCACAGAGAGGGGCTCCTCAGGGTGCCGTTGGCCAAACAATGCCAACTGGCGACCCCCAGGGGGAGAGCCTTCTCTGTGGGGGCACCTGCCCTTTGGAATGAGCTGCCACCGGAGATACAGTGGATCCCCGATCTTCGCACCTTCCGCTGTGCCCTAAAGACATTCTTATTTCAACAAGCCGGGCTGGTCTAACTCTTTTAATTGTTTTTCGATTTTAAATTACTTAATCTTATTTGTTTTAAAATAGGGGTATTTTAATTGGGGGGCAAATTAATTTAATTTGATTTTAAATTGGTTTTAAATTTTGTACTCTTTTGTTTTTTACCTGTGGCTGTTCACCGCCCTGAGTCCTTTGGGAGAAGGGTGGTATATAGATAGAATAAACAAACAAACAAACAAACAAACAAACAAACAAACAAACTGCAAGAACCAGTATCCTCCTGTGAGAATAGGAAATGTTTGGATGAACACTTTTTAATGACATTCTGTTGCAGAAGTATGAAAAAAGAAGAAAGAAAAGGCATTTCAGCCAAAAGATGGCACTGCAAGAACATCCATTCTGCTGTAGATACATCTGAACTGAATACTGGGTTGTTTTTTCTCATCAAATTGTATGCAGGGGCCATATGTTCTGTGTGTGCACCCTGCCATGACTGAAACAGCTGCACACATCTATTCCGCTTAGTGAGACCCAAAAAAAAAGAGGAGGTTTAGCTGTAATTCCATATTGAATGAAGATGTTTATTTAAATGCATTAGTTTGCTTAACCTGGAAAATTGGGAAAGGCCATTTTCATCTCCTACAGAAATTAAAGAATAATTCAATTTGACTGGGCAGCAGTAGCCAAATAGGTAGGAAGATTGTGAGAGCCTTTGCAAATGACATTGCTGTGATGCCAACTATATGAAATAAGTATTTCCATTTAATGATTGAGAAAATATTTAAAATCTGGAGAGCAGTAAATGTTTAAAAGATCAAGCCTCTAGTCCCAAATAACAGATGAGCTTTGGAAGAGGACTTCCAAAATTTGTTGCAAACGTAACATACTTTGGAATTTTAATTCCCCAAACCATATCTGAAATGGGTACACAAAAGTATAATTTGCTAATGAAAAAAAATCAAAGAACTAAAATGATGGATATAATTGAAATTACCTTAAACTATTTATTAATACTAGAGAAAATTACATCTATACTTATTATTATACACCTCATTATATTACATTTAGATGTTGCCAATTCTAAGGAAAAGTAATTTCATGGCCAAAAGTGAAACATAAAGTTAGATATACACAATACTGTATCTTAATAGATTACATTTACATACTCAAGTTCTGGAAACAATCTTGTTTACTGAGAAAATGGATATCAAGTATAAAATAATATAAAAAATTCTTTCTTTGAGTATACAACCAAAATCTGGTAAAAGTGAACCCAATAATTAGCACATCACTTTTCCCTTTTAACCTTTCTAGTATTATACCGAACACCAATCTTTCCTAGGGAATTCAAGGTGATTAGAAATTAAGATGTGGAAATATGTAAATGAATACGTTGTAAAAATATATCAGCTAAATGGAAAAATGATATCTAGCATGGAGACAAATCTAAGATTTTTTTAGGATTAAATCAGCTACAACATGAATAAGTCACATCATTCCTCAAAGAAAAAGTCAACAAAGCAGTTTTACAACATCTCATTGACTTTGGAAAAAAATACTTAAAGCAGAATAAAAATATAAAAGAACAGTATAACAAAAATCTCTCACTAAAAAATTCTGGAACAGAAACTCTAATGCAGTGATGGCTAACCTTTTCCAGACCGAGTGTCCAAAGCATGCACGTGTGCCCAAACCCCCAAAATGCAATGTGCATGCGGCCCCTGCACAGACACCCCCCCACATGTGTGCGGCCCACCTGAACACCCCCTGCACGTGCACTGCTCCCCATGCATGCGTGCACACACCCCCATACATGCCCTGCCCCCATACATGCCCTGCCCCCCACATGCATGTGCATGCCCGCGCCTGCATCCCACCCCCGTGCATGCATGGTAGAGACCTGACGACCAGCTGGCTGGTGGGAGACGTGCGCGCATCATGGCAGAGCTGAACTGGGGCAACAATTCGTGTGCCCACAGAGAGGGCTCAGCATGCCACAGGTGGCACTCGTGATACTATACTTCCTATTTTTTAAGCAAAACTTTAAAGTCTATATCTAAGATCTACTGGATGTGGAAATATTGGAACTTATCAGGACATTTAGTGGAATTGTCCAAAAATCCAGCAGTTTTAGGAAATAGTCTTTGGAGAGCTAAATAACCCTGTATATCCTGTTCTCTAGCAACTACAGGATTATGCTTCTTATAAATGTTCAAGGGGAGAAAATGAAAATATAAAGAAATGTGTTTATAGCAGGTAGCATATCCATAGCTCCAACATGGAAGGACACTAATACCCCAAATTTAGCATACCAGTATTCCAAATGTATAAAATATGCATGTCTATACATTTTATCATTATTTCTCTTTTTCTTTTTTTCCCTTTTCTTAGTCAACCATTAGAAACTTTTGAGTAAACCTAATTTAAATTATCATTTATTAGTTTACTAATTAAAGGTTTGCAGTTTTGCAGTTCAATATTTCTAGTTTTCTTTACTGTAATTTCTTATATACATACCAGATTAAGCAATAAAATAATTTAGCTTTTTAGCATGTTAGACCTTTAGTATTTTAATAATTATATTTGAATTTAAATCTAGAATTTAATATCCTATGCATTATTTCATATTTCATAAAGATAGCAGATTTGCAGTCACAAATACAATTGCTTTTTTGTATTTTAGACTTCAGCATTTTTGCATTTGTATAGCTATTGTATTCTAGCTAGCTTTATCCTAAGGCGTAAACTATTCTAGATGTTTTTTAATTATATGAACTTTCTAATTTCAAAGTTTTCCAGAAAAAGAGAAAGCAAAATACTTTAAGCCTTTTACAATGACCTACTTAAAAGAATTTGTATGCAAGAGGAAATTTGTCCAACTATTGCAAAACTCATACTGAAGCAACATCTTTAGTAGGTAAACTTCATATTTAAACCATGTGTCTGCATTTAAATCCAGGTTGAATGAAATATAGGCTCAGACTCTGATGAGTGTTGAAATGTTTTCAGGTTATACCTGAGAACTCACCTGTTGGTTTCTAGAATGGAGAAACATATAAGTAATGGTTGATACCACATTCATGAAAATATCCATCTAGCTATAAAGAGAACTATCTAATTATATGAGCTGTCATTTGAGATAATAGCTTCTCTGCACACTGTTGTTTTGAATGTGTTGTTCTCTCTGAGATATGAATTGCACATTCCCAACCACCTAGTCACAGATGTATTATTCAGTTTTGTTTATGTGCAACTAAGGCGGGAACTTAGCTTTTTTTTAACCTTTCAAATGAACCATGTTTAATTTACGTGTGTTAACACCCCCTCCCAAATATAATATATTGTGCTGTGAATTCTTAAGCAAGTGATAATAAACAAAAATCAGACTGAACCACATATGAGAGGTTCCACATTAAAAGACAATTTCAGTGGAAGTGAATGTCCATAGCATCAATAAACTTAACTGCATGGTGACCTGTACTTTATGTCTTATGTAGGGAATTGTGTATTTTTGAGATTATGATCAGTCCTATTTAAAAGCTGGTGAATTTTCTGATGAATTTCTGTATTGTCTTTTGTCTTTGTGCATATTCATCCAATTTATTTTCCTAATTTATAGGAAATATGCAAGAATATTTGTAGCAACAGGGCTGAAGCCCTAATAAGAAAGATGGCGATCTTAACCTTTCTTTCCTAGGCCTATTCCATATTCTTGTCTTGGTATATAGGTACATATTTGTTTGGGAGTTACCACTGCCTCCAGCTATCAGTTTTTAAAACAGCTTT
Organism: Stegonotus admiraltiensis; assembly: GCA_032468215.1. NCBI lineage: Eukaryota > Metazoa > Chordata > Lepidosauria > Squamata > Colubridae > Stegonotus > Stegonotus admiraltiensis. The sequence continues at coordinate 63,867 of JANHZT010002900.1, read as the reverse complement.
GCTTAATGCTTAAATAAATAAAAACAGATAAAAGCTTAAGGGCAATGTCCCTTGCTGCTTTTCCTAGACTTAGTATATTATTTCTTCCCTCAGTTTCAAAAGCCAAAGCCAGTCTTCTCTCCAAAATGGGAAGAGTTGGGGGAATTTCCTCTGGCTATGTGATTAGGTAACCATCTTTCCTCCAGTAAAGGCTGATTCCAAATCTAGGTTTTAGCCAACAGTTGACAGTATGGGTGTCTGCAGATTACTATTCACCACTATGTTCTGAAAATACCAGAGAGGAAGAATTTAAGTGGTAGTTCCACACTCACATTTGAACTATGTCACTGAATCTCCCCATCAACATCTTTTAAGGAAGGGCGATGTAAGCCCTATTCTGAAGTGTCATAGAACAAGAATGTGGGCGAAGATTATTGAAGTAGTCAGTGGCAGGTATACTAGTTTATTATACCAGAAGGCTGAGATATCTGCCTTATCCATCTGCACATTAAGATCTAAGGTTCTCTACTTGACCTCATTCCCAGGCTTTTTCTAGATTCAACATAGATATGGATTGGATAAACCCACAGTGAGTCAGAGAAGTTTTTTTTTTCTTTCAGCTGGGCAAAATGCCTACCCCCATATATTTATTTGAGGTAAAACCTCAAATAGGCCTCAACAAAGAAGTATGCAAGTGCAAACTGAACAAGATTTGCAACTGAGTGTTGAACTTAGAAATGTAGATTGGGTGCTGATTCCCTCAAACAATGCTGTTCACCATACAGCAAAACACAAAACTTTGACTTTTAACAATTTGATTGCTAAGACTGTATAATTATTCCCATGTATCTGATTATTGAATTAGCAACGTTTTGTGCCTAAAATGTAAAGACTTAGAATAACTTTATTGTCACTTTGAATGTACACTAATCGGCATACATTAAAATGAAATTTTGTTGCATACAGCATTCAACTGAAAACTGAAATTTCCAGGAAGTAGAGTAATTAAAAGAAATGCCTAGATCAGTATTTATCAACCTTATCCATTTTAAGATGTGTGGACTTGCGGTCTGTTAAAAGCTCAATTTGTTTTTAGTACTGGGAAATCTCTAATAAGAATTAATTTATTGAAGTTTCATCTCTGGTGCATGTGTAATGATAAAATAATTTATAAAATGAAATAAGTGAAGGCTACTGCCCTCTAGTCCAGCAATTTTGGATAACCAAACATTCCAAATTCTTCATTTGTAAATAGAAGAGTATCCATTTGCAAAAAATCATATAATGCTTATGCATATGGTGTAAGCTACTCAGTTTTAATTTAAATTTTAAAATACATCCGCAGACACTAATTTAAGTGTTAATTATGAGTTCGTTCATTTTATGACTTATAATTTTGTTCTGAGATGACCTGAACTTATGTGGAACTTAATTCCACATTGTCTGTTTGGCCTGTTTTTTTTGATAACCTACAGAGGTTTTAGACAACATCACCCATAAACTTCCAAATAACTTGTCCAATGATTAAAAATTGTGGAAGCAGCACTTTAAAATTTCATAAGTTAAGTGCCTATTCTGGATATTTCAGCTAAACCTTTAGTCAGTAAGTCAAAAAACAAATGAACATTCATAGGAATGGATAAGAAGTATATCTTCTTATCCATTCATTTGGCTAAGTAATTCCATGTCATTTAGAGCAACAAATTCCTTATTCTACTTTTTCTTTGAAAGTCTAAGACATACCAGCTGTGTTCATCTACTATTGTGATAATCCATAATATCTATGTTGTTTTGGGTTGGTATGTTGTCTAAGTACAGCCACTTTGTTTTGCAAACCATGGTTTATTACTTGTGCTAGTTGACTGATGTGCCATGAAATCACTGTCAGTTCTTAGCAACGACGTAGACTTCTTTCAGGATGATCTGTCCCTAATCTGACCCTGTAGGTCTCCCAACAGGGTACCCATCACTGGTGTAATTGAATCCATCCACCATCCACCTATCTTCTTCTTTTCATAATATGAAGTACTAACCTACCCAAATGTGGAATATTTAACAAATATTAAGGTATCAATGGGTCGACATGTGACTATAATTTGTATTTGTACACTTGGTCACCCATCCAAAAAACACTAGCTTAGCTCAGTAAAGGCAGCTATCATAAGAATGGCTGTGTCAGGGAAAATGATCAAACTAGAGTCAGAAATAGATTGTGAAATTCATTCATTCATTCATTCATTTGTTGTTTGTTTGATTTATGTACCACCCATCTCATCTAAAGGCATCCCTGGGCATCTAAAAACATCAATATTGATATCTATGGAGATTCTCAGTCATCCAGGTCATGGTTGTTTCAAAGGTGCTTTTTCAAGAGGCAACTAGACTTTCTGGTTTTTCTTTGAAGACATTTCACTTCTCATCCAAGAAGCTTCCTCAGCTTTTGGAAAAAGAAAAAAAACAGAAAAAACAGAAAAAGCATTTTTAGAGCAACCATGATGTATGACTGAGAATCTTCATAGACATTTAGTGATTCAAAGAGCTGAAGAAGCTTCTTGGATGAGAAGCGAAACGTCTTCAAAGAAAAACCAGAAAGTCCAGTTGCCTCTTGAAAAAGCACCTTTGGGATTAATATTGATAGACATTAAAATAATAAGGCAATAAATAACAACAACAACAACAATAAGCATAGTTAAAAGATGGGGAGGAGTGGAGCACGAAGTACATGGGGAGATGTGGAGTCTTTTCTTATTTTCCAGTGCTCCAGAATGGTCCACCCATGTGGGGGTCCCAAGCCAACTGGAAGAGCCAGGTCTTCAGGCCCTTACTGAAGGTTAAAGGGATGTGTGTGGATCTCTATTTGTGCCCCTTCTGCTAACATGGGTGGGATGAGACAGTTCTTCAGATAGCCTGGATTCATTACATAATTGAATTACATATGTGAATGTTATCCATAGGTGCCTGATATAATCTGAGGTATTAGTAGTAGTATTTTTATTTGGTACATGCTTCTACTATCTAAGCACAGTAACCTGCTTTTTCTCTACCATAACACCTCTGGCAATGATGTGAAAATGATAGAATGTACATTATGAGGTCATGATACAGCCTGCAACCTTTTACACTTACAATCTGACATGGTGCTATTCTGTAAATCACATGGTTTGTATTTGGAACATGTTTAATCATTACCCTCCGCCCCCCCCCTTTCTCCAGGGGTGCTATGGTAATATACATTTATGGTGAATTTAAAACCTCACTTTCTTGATACAAAATTAATCAGTGCTCTGATACTATAATGATTCAAAAAACAGTGTTTTGTGAAGATCAGTGAAAACAGGACAAATGTCCAGGTATATATTTTGGACTAACGTTTGGACTGCACTTGGACTTGAAGTTTATTCTTGGGTTCTTAGATGCATTTACATTATTAAAACAGGGATTATGTTTTCTCCTAACCCCATTGAGCAAGCAGATTTCCATCCTCCCAACAGAACCTGTCTTTCTCCTTCTTCAACATACAACTCCTATGCCCATGAACTTCGTTATAGAGAGCCTTTCAGAGCATATATGAGCAGAGAGAGAGGACAGCAGAGAAGGAAAGGAATCCATTCTGCTATCAGATGTTCTTTCAGAGAGATATTGACATTGTTGGATGCAATCCATAAATATAATGGATTGGTTCTAAAGTTAGCCATACTTATTAAAATCAATGAATTACATGAGTCATGACTAAGGTTCCATTAGTTCCAATAGTCTGCCCTGAATATGATTAGTCCAGATCCAAACTGATGTATTTTTGATGTTGGTTGATTTTGAAAAATATTAAGAGACAAGAAATAGTTTGGGTTAACGGTAGTCTGTTGTTCTTTGCACCAGATAAGGAGATTGGTCTGTGCTGCCAAAGAAATAATAGCTTGGCTCCAAACGTTATGAATGAGAAGGTAAAGTGTTCTGGGAAACCCTAGGCAAAACAGCAGAGGTTTTCTTAAGACAGTAAGTAGTATAACAAGAAACATGGTACATAAGCCTGATAAGATGTATATATTCGC
>JANHZT010002900.1:42501-53227 GCA_032468215.1 Stegonotus admiraltiensis | reverse complement strand
AGAAACCACGAGACTATGAGTTCTAGTTCTGCTTTAGGTACAGAACCAGCTGGGTGACCTTGGGCCAATCATTGTCTCTCAGCTGTAAAAAGAAGCCAATGGCAAAACCAAATCTTGCCAAGAAAACTGCAGGAACTAGTCCTGGCAGTCATGCTAACTGGATGGCACAAAAAAAAAAAAAACCCTCCTTTTGATCTGGTGTAAGAAGTTGAAAATGTCACATTAGGAAGTAACATTTAAAGATCAACCCTGGATTTATGCTGTGGTAAAGGTTACTGGTTTATTACTTCAATTTAGCATTGTTGGATAATGAAGAGATGCAAATTTCTATTATAGAAATTTGACATTGTCTGTGAAAAAAACATGCTTGCAAACCAGGAAATGGATAACAAGATGACAGGAGAATAGCCAGTTTTCTGTTATTTTGAGCTTTGTCAGGTGTAAGAAGGAAATGTTTTCACTTGTGGTTGACTTATGGATCATTGGTCTGAGGAAAACTTGAACAGAATTTTGTTAGGCATATTTTATATTGGAATCACTGGATTTTAAAAAAAGATTAAAACATCTGGCTTGTTTGAAAATTTATGAGAGGAATTCTGGAGATCCTGAAATTTGCAGCGAACAATGTTAATTAGAGGGACACTAAAGTTTAAAGGGAATATCAAGTTCCCTTCAGTTCCTTGAAGAAAGGAAAAGCAATAAGAACAATATCTTTTGCCATAAGATATGAGATATTGCTGTTTGAATTATTTCAGGTTTTTTTTCCCAGAATGATGTCTTCTTTTGATCTGTTCCATAATGCTTGGAACAATTTTTTATGGCTTGTTCTATTGCAGGATTGCAACATCCCTGTTGAGGCGGTGGGTCTGGTAAAAATGAAATGTTAACTCATTTATTTACTGTTTTCTACATATTTGATATTTCTTTCTGTCAGCTTACAATGATTAATTTTGTAGTGATTTTGTAGTGCAGAGCGTGTCTATGATAGTTTTGAATATATAAATTAGTTTGGCTTAGAAAATAAACTTAGTTAAAGACTCATTTTTTTCAGATGTGGATCATAGAATGAGATTACGAATATCATGACAAAAAAATCCTCAGCACTAAAAATCTAGTGATAGAAGCCAGTTCCATATCAATACCAAATGTGTATACTGTTTAAACCAGTGTTTAAATATTTTGCTTATGCTATCTGTGTATTTGATCCATGATGAACTGATCTGAACTAGTTTTTTAAACAACCCAACAGGAACAACATAAATCTTGTCAACCTTTTGCTTAATTTATGTATTATCTTGAGCATACTAATTTTTGATTGTATCATCTTATGGCACAAATAAAGAGAACATTTTAGAAGCAAAGACACAATGTTTGGATGTAGTCAACATACTTTTTGAGCCTCAAAATGATTTGCTGAGATCAGCCTTTCTCCAGCTGGGTCTCTTTCAGATATGTTTGGCACACTCTTAATTCAGTACATAAAATACGTAACAACATGCCATTTTGGCATCAGCTTTATGTTGAAGAAATACTAGCTGATTTAACTTCTTGCTTCCGATGTAAAATAAAATGGCAGATGTCTTCATCAATTAATTTCAGGAAAATCTTCATGTGAGAAAGATTTACTGAATTATAGTTTGGCTCTCTGTGTGCGGAACTTAATAAAAGTAGAAACTGGAAATTGCTAATGAGAATGGTAGCTGGTATGCAGGCAGTCAAAGTTACACACATTGTTTGGTTTCTATATAAGGAGAAAAAAAAAAGCCTAATATGTTTGCTTGGGATGAAATCGCAAAGGGATTTAAAATGAATAAACTTTAACTGGATGATGAGCCAAATATCCATCCAAATTATTTTGTATTATCTGTCATTATGGCAAATTATGACTATTGAGGACATTTTGAGAGGAAAATGGCATATGCTTTTATCCTAGTGCAGTGTGAAGATAGTCACATATTAATTAAGATAATCAAATTAATTTATATTAATTTTAAAAATAAAATATTAAGGTAATTAAACATAACATGGCATATTTGTATAAAAAAATAATTTGGTTTGAATGACAATGTGGAATTCTATTATTAGAAGTTTGCAGAGTTTTTTCTTTTCAGGCTTCCAGAAAATTTCCGAAGATTTAGATTTTTAAACTAAAAGAAAAAAGGGGGCTAAGTATTGATTTTAATTATAACTCCTCTTTTTGTTAAAACTAGCACCTCAAAAAGATTACAAAACCCAGTAAGCATAAGCTTCAGAACTATCCTGTTTTTATTGATGTTTCTTTGGATGGCAACAAATAATGAAACAATCTTGAGCAAGATACTATGCTTGCAAATTAGCATTAAAGACAAATGCATGTTTGAATATCTTACGTTTTGAGTTGTTGGCTAGTTTCAGTATTGTATCCTGAAAAATCTGCTGGATGTAATTTCTTTTCGAGGCAATATCTCTTCTTAATTTTACAACTTGTTTCACCATAAGGAAAGAACACAAACTTCCTGTAGTGCCATTCTTGGGTGGCAGGGATGTAAATTAAATAAATTCCTCCTAACCCTTAATTTAAGAAAATCACAGAAATAGCTAGCAGGTAAATGGGGTACTTGTTTGTTCCACAATCCTGAAATTGTTTCTTCAAATTTGCTGAAAGCTCTGATGTAATATCGGATTCTTATTTAGTCTGGATTTCTTTGAAATCTAGCACTTCAGAGCTCAGAGGTGTTATACATATAGATCTGTGCTTATTTATTATTTGGGCAAATCTGAGAGTAAATTATGTGGCATAGTATTTGCATTGCATGTCTTTCAGAGATAGAGAGCTTGTTCAGATAATGTTTTCTTAGACTTGCAATTGGGGAATGCCTTAATGCTCCCTGGACTTTGAAGAAACAGAACAGAAAGAGTATTGATGCCTTTGAAATGTCGTGTTGAAGAAAACTGAGAGTACCATAGGCAGACAAGAAAACAAATGAATAGAACATTGAAGAAAATCAACCCCAATTCTCACAACATACAAATGACTGGACTCAAATTATTGTACATTGGACATATTATGCCAAAATCTAGCTCTCTGGAGAAGGCATTAATACTGGGAAAGAGCAGAGGACAGCCAGCAGCAAAGCAAATGGATTTAGTTATAGTAATGATGGATGCACAATTCGAAGACCAAATTACTGGGTTAGGAGAGATCATCAGGGATAAAATTTGTCTCCATGGTTGCTAAGAATTCAAATTACTTGATGGCACATAATTAATCAGACAAATCAGTCAGTATGACTGATGGGGAAGATGAAGAGGGGAGATTCTATTTTAAATGAAAAAGTGTTTTCCCAATTTCCAAGAAGCAAAAAAGCATGTTTCTTTGATATAGGTATCATGGTCAAGAAAGTAGAACATTAGGTATGTTACTTTTGAGAACCCACAATTAGTGTAGTAGGTAGTTTATTTGTTGTGTGTAGCTTTAATGTCATGTACATGGGGACCAAGTTAGAAAAATTGCTTTACTCTACAGTAGTGTTTCTTAACCTTGACAATTTTAAGAATGTGTGCACTTCAACTCCCAAGATTCCCCAGCCAGCATGAAGAATACCCAATTTTAGATAATTTACCCCAGTCTAGGAAGCATTGCCTTCAAGAATTTGCCTTCATTCTTAAGAAAACTGATCTACAGAAATACATATTCTTGAAGACCAGGGGAAATTATCTAAAATTGAGTATAAGTGTTTTTCTTTGGGTAATGGGTGTGTGTGTCATTACCCAATCATAACTGGGACATTTAAATTAACTTAAGGTGTTTTACCTATATCAGGTAAAAAGGACTTTTGGATAAGTGGTTTTGGGTAAATGAAGGAAAAAGTTTGGGAAGCACTGTTTTATGTGCAATTAATGCACATAATACATTAATGTGCAACCTTTCTTAGCATTATAGATAATCTTCAATTTGAGACTGGATTTGAAGTTATATGGCTGGCAGCCCACCCCCACCCCCCCACCCCCAAGATTGCATTTTGGCTGCTTGGCAACTAGTGCACATTTATGGCAATTTGCATGCAATGTTTCACATGACCACAATTTATGACTGTTTTGCTGGAAACCAGGTTTTAATTCTGGTTTCCAGCAAAAAATACCCATTGTGAACATATTGTGAAGCAAACAACTGTGGTGTTGCTTAATGACAGCAGCATTTACTTTATGACCACTGCATTTGCTTAAATGACTGCTGCTAAAAAGGTCATAAAATCAGATGTGGTCGTAAGGTGAATCACTTAATGATCAGCATGATTTATGATACGATACGGGCTCAATTATGTTCATAAATCAAGGGCTGTCTGTAGTGATATAGCATAGCCTATAAATATAGAATGAAATTCAGAAATGCAAACAAATAGAAGGTGAGAGAGGAACTCTAGTTTAAGGCTTAACTCTTAGTAGCAAATAAATGTATTAAGCTGTTACTGAGGTCTAAACTACTTACAGTGCATCAAGAAGAAAACATTTGTCCTGAAATGTTTTGATATGTGAAACTCATTAGTTGTTCTTCAAAATTATAGTGCTATGCTGCTTTTTAATTTGTCTTTTATGTTAATGAATACATTCTATTACTGTTGGAAGTATCGCTCTTTATTTTATTGTTTAAAAGACTGAGGACCTGTTTCATCAACAAAATATATAAACTCCTTTGGGTATTAAAAAGTATTTTAAAACTGTTTCAAATGATTTAAATCTCTGGGGATTGGATGCTTTATCCTGTCTGCATGGAAGTGTGAATGCAGGTGTTTCTGCATAACAGAGATATCCATGACTGTTCGTACCTGAAGCAGTAAGAAAACTGCTGGGCATTATACATCAAAGTTCATTAATTTGAATGTGTGAATTTGCAATCTTGCATCAGTCATCACTTGTTTTCTCCTATTATACTGTGTGATTGCCTAATAATGTCAAACAAATAGGGACATGACAAACCTATTGTGTTTTCTATCCAGGCTCCATGCCAGAAAGGCTATCATTTGAAGTGGAAGCAATCTCTCCTCATGTTTTGGTTAAAACTTAATGAGCACAGATACATTGATAGAATTAGTTACTCTGTAAGGTGCTTTTAATGATAGTTTATAAAGAAATGAAAGGCATATATCTATAAGTACTCATCTACTTTTTCACAGTCTTTTTCATGTAATTTTTAAAAATGCTATATTTAAGGGCTTTATTAGTGTGATAAAAAGATAACCAGGAGTACTTACTTTATCTATCAATGTAATGTTAAGAGGGATGTCTCTACCTCATCATTGCTTTTCGCTTTTTTTTCTGTCTCTCGATCTGTTTCTAATATGGTTCAGTTTTCTGTTCTGCAACTGCCATCCAGCTTTCAGGATTTTGTCTTAGATAGATTTATGTTTTAAAATATAAAACTAAAATACATTATTAGTTGCATTCAAAGTGTCTTAGTACCTGACTCTGTAAATTGCAGTTCTGTAGTACAACAGAGTAGATTAGATGTACTCCCAAAAAGAGACTTTCCTGAGGAAGGACAAAGTAAAGGCAACAAAAGAGAGATTTTTTTTTTTAAAAAAAGTCCCTTTGTCACTCAATACATCATCAGCAGTGCTGGGATTCAAATAATTTAACAACCGGTTCTCTGCCCTAATGATTTCTACCAACAACCGGTTCACCAAACTGCTCAGAAAGTTAACAACCGGTTTATTTTGTTTATTTTGTCAAGCATATATAAGATAACAGGTAAAAGTATAAACATAATTTGAATACATGAAAAGAGTAAGTAAAAAGAAATATTAGGACAGGGACGGTAGGCATGCTGTTGCACTTATGCATGCCCCTTACACTCCCTTACACTCCTGAAGTGGTGCGAACTGGCTGAATCCCACCACTGATCATCAGTATATATATATGTGTGTGTGTGTGTGTGTGTGCGTGCGCGCGCATGTGTGCGTGTGTGTAAAAGAAGAAGCTGGTCATCAAATATTCTTGCAGCTATTAAATAATTTAGGGCCTAAACAATAGTTAACAGAACAGAATCATTTCTGGAACTATAAAATGATAATTCTAGCCCCATACCTCAAATTATGAGCAAAACTGAAAGCCACTAAGACTCAGGTATAAAACTTGTGGTGTCATGTTGCCGTCATGTGACATATCATGACATTTTCCCCCTTTGCGGACCTGGGGTGGGTGTGACCTGCACTTGATGCATCTGGCTGCCAGTTTGACAACCCTGCACCAAGAGATACCGTCCTTCTAATAATACAGTCCTACTGTCCAGTCGAGTTGAGTCGAGTCCAGTTCTTGTTCTTAATAAGTTAATTAATGAACACTGTAATTCTGAGGCCTTTTAGCAAACTGAATTAAAAACAGACTTAATATGTACAATACAGTCTTCTCCAAATTTGAGCCACGAATACATGTTAAATTTTTTTGCTCTAAATTGTACATTTTACAAATTGTTGATCTACATCAGTCTCAGAAAGTCTTAAGAAATGACTTCATCACAATCTTTGCTGAACAGTTGTGCTTTCATTATTGTACCTGCACTAATCACTCTATATATAGATAAATAAAGATACAAAGGACAAAAAAACGGATATAACATACAGATGGATCAATGGGAGACTATGTGGAAGAAAGAATTAAATTTACACTAAATTATAAGCTTGAGGAAAACTTCTATAAAATGTTGTGCAGCTGGTATCTGTTACCAGAAAAATTGTCAAAAACGTATAATGGAATTTCAGATATTTGTTGGAAATATAACCAAGCTGAGTCCATATTGTTTTCATTTTTTATGGGCATGTAAGACAGTGAGACTTCTATATGCACAAAGGTGGAAGGACTTACAATGGAAGAATGGTTGGTGAAGTTGTAATTGGAAGAAATGATGAAATGATGAAATTGACAACTTTGATTAAAGAAATGGTTTTATTTTTACTTGGAAACAACTGACCTTTGCAAGAAACTGAAAGAAATAAAACTTTGATTTTGGGATTTGATGACTAGAATGATATGGCATTATAGAAATAATGTAGATGATTGTTAACTTTAGAATAAAAGATTGATGTATTTTTGTCTATATCTGTATGAAAGAAAGAAAATTCCTTTACTTTTTCTCATTCTTTCTTTCTGTGCTTTCATCTTGCTTCTTTCCTTGACTTTTCCTTTTAAAAAAATCTTTTTCTTCTTGCTTATCTTTTATTCTTGTTTTTTATTTAATAAAGTTAGATTATATGTAAATAAATAAAGCTTATTTGTTTATTTATTTATTTATTTTTATTTAATGGATTAATGTGGCTGCCTATCTCATGAGTGCGACTTTGGCTGGCTACCAACTGATTAAAACAATAAAAATATTGACAAAGGATAAAAAACTATAATAGTCAATGAAATTAAACCCAAACAAAACAACCAACACCTGCTGACTCATCTAAATCCTGACCCCCAAGTCCTGGAGCACGTTGAGGACTTCAATGCTTTGTGAAAGACTGGCATAGTTAAGACCAATCCATTCTTAGATGACATGGTGTTCCAGAAGGCAGGTTCTGTGGCAGAAAAGGTACATTTCTTTGACTCTGTAAGATGACATTATTTAATTGAATTAATGAAGAATTATGGACCTCGTAGATAGATAGGAAAGATGTGGCCCAGATAACAAGGGTCCTTTCCTTGAAGACCTTTATAGATGAGAACCAGTATCTTGAATTCCACCTGGAAGTCCAATGGAAGCCAGTGCAGCCCACGGAAAAAAATTGTAACATGGGTGTATTTAAGTTACACCTTTAACTGCTTACACCACTGTTTTTGGACCAACACGGCTTCAAGATAGTCTTTAAGGACAGCTCCATATAGGGCACGTTGCAATAATACGCAATCTCTAACTTCCATCAGGATAACGGGTGACATTCTCTAACAGATTTGTACTGTTTTAGGCTGTCCTGAATGATCTCAGAATAGAAGTTTGGTAGTTAAGTGGGAGAGGAAAAAATACACATGAATAATAAAGTACCATAGATAAAGCTGTTGGAAAGAAAACCCGGTGCTTTGTTAAAAAATTGGAGGTTTGGGTTATTATTGAAAAGAGCAGTGTAAATAGCTTTCAGCTTTGCATTTGGTTTCAGTTGATTAAATGCAGGAAACAATCACAAAGGTTAGTGAGTTTTTATAATTTTACATAGTAAATATAACTGTATGGTTTGTGAGATACACATTTGCTGACACGTACTTTTGATAATCAATTTTATGTTTTCCACATCTTCTCGTTGACCTTTATACTGTGTTTGTTTTTTTTTAAAAAAATAACCCTCTCATGCTGATATGTTGTTCAGTGTACCTCTTGTCTCGATGATTGAGTATGAATAATTCATGGCTTCAATCTATTTGTCTGCTCTCTTGGAGACCACATGCGAGATGTAGTCAGCTATATGGATTAAAGCACAAAAGCAGTCCATCTCCAGAGAATGCTATTCTTTTAACCATGGCAGGAAACTTCAGAATTATTTGTGAACTGCTTGTACAGCACATAAGGTTTCTACGCTTTTGAAGAAATTCATTCCTTTCTGGAAGTTAAATATTTTTGTAAAAGCTTATAGATAGAAAAAAGATGCACGATTTTATACAGATGGTTGGACCATTGACAGATCTAAACAAACAGGCGTTTGCATAATTTGAGGGCTTCTATTCCTGAAATCATCGCTGTTGCTTAGAATCCGGTAGATGAAGTATATATGCCTAGAAGTTTCAAGATTGGAACACGCTGGTCTAGGTAGTAACTTTAGGATTAGATAAAATATTTACGCAGTATGTGGTATGACTATTCTATTACAGGATATATTTGTACTGTGTGGCATGGCTAGCAGGTAGAAATGGTATAAATCACAAGCAAGAAACAATGGTATACTGGGGTAGATATTGAGTTTTCAGCTGTGTATGAGTATTCTAAGGGCAAAATAAACCAGAATAGCATAAGGATATATAGTACTTCTACATGGGGTCTTTGCACTATTCCGCAGCTCTGTCTTTGCACATATTCCTCTCTGATCAGCAGCCAAACTGATTTATTTCTATTTCAGTTGTGGTATATCCAATATTTCCCAAGGTTACTTTTTGTTTCTTTGTGGTTCTGAAGGTCTTTTGGACTTCTGTTTTTTACCATTGGGGACAATCTTCTCTCATCTGACCTTAATAAATTCTGCTTACGGTCCTTAAAAGGAAAGCTCCACTTCACAGCCACCGGAAAAGGAGGGGAAAAAAAAAAAGAACAGGTTGCTTTTCTCCCCCGCCAACCTCATGGTCAGACAAATGCAGAGCATCCTGCTGATTTCACTGTTTTGACTTTTTGCAGATCCTTGCAATGATTTGGCACTCAGAGAGAGCTGGAGTGAAACCAACAAGGGTTTTGTTTTCTCCTTCCCTTAGCAGGGGATACCAAGCGGCTTGGGGTTGTTTTTTTTTTTAATTCTTTCCAACTCAGTGGAATGTTAGGAAAAAAAAAATAGCGCAAAAGGCCTTGGGTTTTTGCCCATCTGTCTGCCTGTTAACAGGGTAATTCTCTGAAATCTGAATAGAACACATTTAGATTTGGTGTGTGAGGAGAAAAAGGAAGATCAGGTTTGAAAATGGCCATGAGTTGGCCAGGAACAGCATAGAAAAAAGTGTCCCAGAGTGTGTCCCCATTGGGAGAAGCAATTGGCTTGAAATGTTGGGGGACTGCTCCTTTCTAAGCTCTCTTTTTCCTCCTTCTTAATCCCTTGTATTTATTTATTTATTTTATTGAATTTCTATACCGCCCTTCTCCCGAAGGACTCAGGGCGGTGGACAGCCCAAAATAAAACATGGTATATAAAATTTAAAAGAGATTTAAAAACAAATTAAACAAAATTTGGCCCCTCAAAGTTTAAAACACCCCACTAAAATCATACAGTAAAACATCTAAAAGGGGTTAAGCCAGACCAGCTTGATGAAATAAAAAAGTTTTGAGGGCACAGCGAAAAGTACGGAGATCTGGGATCCGTTGTATCTCCAGGGGCAGGTTGTTCCAAAGGGCAGGTGCCGCCACAGAGAAGGCTCTCCCCCTGGGGGCTGCCAGCCAACATTGTTTGGCTGACGTCCTCCCATTGAGAAGCCCCTCTCTGTGGGAGCGTACTGGCCGGTGGCAGGCTGTCGGTGGCAGAAGGCGGTCCCGTAAATACCCCAGCCAACTCTGGGCCTCTCAGTATAAACATACACACAAAGACACACAGTTCTGAGATTGAGTGACAACATAAATCCCCACATGCATAGAAATGCAACACGTTACTTCATTATACATAAAAAATAAGATGCCTGCTACATCCTATGTTCTTTTGCTGTTAAAAGCAAAAGAAAGAAAGAATTCAAGAAGTCCTGTTTAAACTTAAAAAACAACAACCAACAGTTGCTCCCTGTTGAAGGTACAGGCATTCCTCCATCCCTTTTTTTGTGAGGCATGGGTCGGCAGATATTAGAGGCTATTTTCCCAATTGCACTGCCAGCAACCTTTAACGTCTTGCTCCCAGTGCTTGTCTTAGGCCAGGGGTCTGCAACCTTAAATATTCAAAGAGCCATTTGGACCCATTTCTCACAGAAAAGAAAACACCGGGAGCCACAAAACCTGGGTGGGCGTGGCCAGCTCACTTCCACCAGTCACATGACCCCCCTAGCCATGCCTACAGCTGGTCATTAGGGCAGAGAACCAGTTGTTAAAAAACACGGG
>JANHZT010002900.1:18084-29560 GCA_032468215.1 Stegonotus admiraltiensis | reverse complement strand
AGATTTGAACTTGCAGTAATTGCAAGCAGCAGATGTTAATAACAGTGTTTTAGTCCACTGTACTACCACGGCTCATTTGTCAGTGGTAAGGTGGTGGCAGTGAGCTGGCTATGTCAAACTAGCTGCATCGAGTTGTCCTAGATCTACAAGAGGAGTCGGACCTATTCCTTGTCTATTTTAATACAATCCCCTAGAATTAGTACTACACAACACACTTGAAGTGCTGGACTTGAAGTTCCTATGAGACATGAAATGCATCTCAGTGGTAGGCTCAATTAAGGCAGAATGTAAAGATACACAGAAAATGATCCATATATTTGTTTTCTAGATCTGGGTAGGTTTGATGGAAATAATAATAGCAATATTAGAAACTTTGAAATTGGGTCATAAGTAGCTTTGTGTGTGTGTGGTGGGGGAGAGTCAGTCATAACTTTGAATGGTTCCTAAGTGGCTAGTTGTAAGTTTAGAATTACCCGTAGATAGTGAGACTAGGTCTTTCTGTAGATTAAAAAATGTTAGGAGTCACAAGACAGAGAATTTTGTCTATGTGACATTTTTCTAAAAAATTATATATTGTATCCCAAAGTTCATGGGTGAGGAAAAGGTTGTTGGCAGGAGGGGAGAACTATAATCCAAGTAGCAACATCATCCCTGGTATAGGAGGACTTCCTAGTATGATTTAGGAGTCCAAAATATATTAGTTAATATTTACCTCATAGGTACATAGAAGGTTGCCATTCTTATTTTAAATATATACAGTACATATTAAGGCAACTGGAAATGTAATGAAAGGGAACTAAAATAAGCTAAACCTATTGCTTTATTTTTTGTTCAAAACAAATAAGGGCTTTCTTCATTTTGCCTTGGACTGGTTCATTAAAATAACATTCTGCGTTGGTTGATGTGTTTAAACCGAGTCCTAAAATGCTTGGACCTTGCTTAGTGTTTAATTCTCTTGGTACACTTGCGTATTGGCATGTTGAATGCTGATGTTGACTTTAATAAACTCAGCTATTCTAATTGCTTCTTGGGCTCAAAGTTATGTGATACCATATGCATGAGAGTTTGGTATAGGGGCATAGATTTAATCTCTTTCTGCTTTTGGAGTCCACAGAGTACATGAAATTTTCATGGGGGGAGAATATCCCATCATTTCCACTGAGAAATTGCTTTCTTTTCAAATCTGACATGTCTACAGCAGGGGAAAAGCACTAAAGCCCTCTTCCCTTCATGGCATAGTTCCAGTTAACTTCTGTACTTCCTATTTGTACAAGAAGAATTTGTTCATTATGGTCAAAATATAATTTGGCAGTAGGTTATGATAACTTTTATGGCCAAGTTTGTTATTGCAAAAAAAAAGAAAAAGACCCTTAGTTTGAAAGAAAAGAGTGTAACTGAATATTAATATTTCACAAAAATCTAGTGAGATTGTCAAATAACTGCTGATAAGACTGCAGCCTCTGTCTTATCTATTAATATTTTCAAAATTACTGTCCCAGAATTTATGACTTTAGGAAGGATTGTTCTTACAGCACATTCCTGGAAATATTGAAGTGACAAAATTGATTTTTCTCTATTTATAAACTTGATGGTGTGCTTTTCACATTAAAAAAACACACTTAAAAAGCACATTGTTTTATTCTGTTCTATGAACAAGAAATGTGTTTGGGTAAGGGTATACTGACTGGAAATCAATGTACTTGATTGAGTCCCACCTCAACATATATTTATTTATCTGTGCTGCTTAGTAGCAGAATAGCTAATTCAGCAACAAAAATGGAACCATACAACAATGGTTTGGTTTCTTTTGTAGGCATGAAGACTATTAAATAGAATGCTGTGGGATTTGGCATTTATATCTAAGAGAATAAAAATAGAAGTCTGGAAGCTACTATTTTCTATGACCTTTCTGTCAATATTCTTTGACTAAATGTTAATAGTGCAGCATGCTCTTAGAATCCTTTTAAATAGCTTTAAACAATTCAAAAAAAGCTACCTTGCAAAATAAAAACATTTTGCCACAAAGCAAAATACCAATATTCTGATAATAAATGGGTAACAAGCTATCCATTTGCTAACACAGTAATATCAGTTGTCTGATGGATAATAGATAGGAAACTAATGTGTTATGATTCTTAAGTATCGTGCAAGCCGAATCAATAACAATTGAACTGGCAAGTAGATAAATTGAATTGGACACAAAAAATGGTGAGTTTCACAACTTACAATGGGTGCCTATGATGTAAGTTATTAACCATATTGCACTAGTTATCATCCTGGTCGGATGAACCTGGCAGGCACGGCCAACTCGATAGTCATTCGTGTCGAGGGGCGCTTCGCTGGCCTCTACTTGCCCCTCCCCTCCCAGCCACTCCTCGCCTGCCTGCCCGGACTCCTTAGGGCCCCAGCCACCACAAGAAAGAGTTGGCAAAACAGCTAGCTCAGTTCAAATTGGATCTGGCTGAGAAGGAGGCTCAGCAGAAGCACCTCACTGAGGACTACAAGCATAGGCTTTCCAAGCAGAGGGGAGACCTGCAGGAGTGCAAGGCTAGGTAGCAGCACCTGGAGGCTCAGCAGGCTGAGATGGTCAGCCAGTTCTGGACCATGATGCAGTCCCACTGGAACAAAGCCTTCCGGCTCTTCGCCACCAGCGGCACTTCCCTCCAGCCTTCGTCCAAAGCCCCATACCAGGAGGCTGAAGCAGACCCCAAGTCAGAATTTCTGTCCCCCCAACCCACATAAAGACCCTGAATTATATAGTAAAGTACTATGGAGCTGTATGTAAGACTTAGTGCTATTGCTATTTACTTCTAGCCTCCTGCAAAAGATGTCCATTGCAGACAATGTGTTCATTTAACAACCATGCAAACAAAATTGTAAAATCTGGTCAGTCATGTGATGACTCCCTTAACTAGTGACATGACCTACAACTATAATTCCAGGCTCAATTACAGTCATAAATAAAGGACTACCTGTAATGCATTTTGAATTTATCTACACATAGCCTAGAAGACACATTTGTGGTGGAATCTGGCACTGAGTTAGGGGAGAGAAAAGTAAACAAAAATATCAGTCTTGAATCATTGTTATGCTCTCTAATTCTTCACAGCATTTATTAGATAGTTATGCAGAGTGTATTTTAGTCTGGCAAAATGTCTATGAAGATTCCCAATCATCCAGGACATGGCTGTCCCAAAGGGGCTTTTTGAAAGGCCACTGGTCTTTCTTAGTTTTTTTTCCCCTTGAAAATGTTTCACTTCCCATCCAAGAAGCTTATTCAGTTCATTTCAGTCTGCCAAGATTCTATCTGTTTAGGTAAACAACAATAAGGATGTTGCTTTGAGCATTTACAGGTGTCGCTCTTGATTTCCCATGCTTGACAACATCCTATAACTCCCCAAAGTAAGTACAGTGCAATTTTTTTTCTTTTTCCAACCCAGTAGTCCCTTAATTTGGGGTAGTTGACTGGATGGAGTTGAGCATTTACTGGCCAGATGTCCTTCCTGATGCCTACATGGAGTTCACAGCAGATATCTTCTATTGCTAATGCCCAGTGAAAGAGTAGAGGGCAGATAGAGACATATTGCCTAGCTCCAGTGTGGGGAGACGCTGTACATTTTATCCAGCTCTCTAGCAGAGAGTAGAATTTGTTGAAGATTGTTAGGAGTTGGAATTCGTTCAGTGGGGTGTGGGTAATTTTTGATTAGGGGGTCAGCTGAGCAGTTCACTAATGCATTGTATAAGTTGGGTGAAGGATGACTGTCCTGTAGAGTAGGAATTGATAAGAGAGACAAAACATTCCTAATTCTCTCATTGTATTTGGTGAACTGCCTTCTAATGGCTCTATTCTGGGTGGCTAATTTCCTTTTGAGAAGGAGTCTTGATTCAACTTTGACAGGGTCTAGAGAAGTGTTGGTGAACCATTTTGGCACCGAGTGCTGAAACAGGAGCAAGTGTGCTCACATGGGGGAGCACCAGAAACAGGAAGAACAGCTCCCTGATACGCACGTGGGACAGCGCCAGAAACTGGAAGAGCAGTTCCAGTTGCTGTGCGCCAGGAAGCTGAACTTCCAGTTTCCAGCTTGCAGATGCATGTCGGTCACGTTGTCTTCTGGTTTCTGGCATGCATGCACATGACGACTACCTGGCCGGCCCACATGTGTGCACCAGAAGCCAGAAGCTTAGCTTCTCTGCACGCGCATGCGTGCCAGGGAGCTACTCTTCCTCTTTCCGGCGCTTCCACGCATACAAAAACCAGCTGGCATGCCTCCCGGGGAGCACTGGAAACCAGAAGAGCAGCTCCATGGTGCGCACCCAGGGGAGCACCAGAAACAGGAAGCTTAGCTTAGTCACCTTGTCTTCCGGTTTCTGGCATGCATGCGCACACAAAGACCAGCTGGCCGGTGCACATGTGCATGTCAGAACCTGGAAGAGCAATGGGCAATGGCTGGCGTGTCTGGAGAGATGGTTCTGCGTGCCACTTCTGGCACGTGTGCCATAGGTTCGCCATCACAGGTTTAGAGCAACTGCTAGGACAATATCTTGCCAGGCAATCTGGAATTTTTCTTTTTTGGCCTGTAAGCATTAAGGAAGTGGAATCAGTGCTGTCCTTTGCAACTTCTGGATCTGTATAATCTATATATCCATATGTCTTATGGATTCTCATACAGAAGGATGGGGTTATTCTCCGTAGGATGGGATTATTCTCTGAATTTTAGAGACTGTCAATAGCTCTTTGTGGAAGAAAGTGTTGCTGACAGTTTTGAAGGAATCTTTAGTACTCCTTTTCAAGAAGCCGTATCTAAAGATTTTAGATAACTGTCATCTGGCCTTCAATGTTCTTTTTTTTTTAAGTGAACTTTATCCTGTGCTGCAGACCCTGCCTTGGCTTCCTAGAGGCTTCTGTGTGCAATTTACAGTGCTAATGTCAGTTTTTACTGCTTGGCACAGCCAGGAAAAGGAAGTGGTGGCTTCCCACTTGGTGTAAGTTTGGAGAGACAAAGCATGGAGGTATTGTTTTCTGCACCAGCCCAGGCCATCTGGAATGGCCTCCCATGGGAAATCAAATTACTGCCTTTAGCTGCCTCCCAGAATAAATTGAAGATGGACTTTTCCGGAAGACATTTGGAAGTCAGCAGGAAGATCTGTTTTTCTGAATTGGATATCTGAGTTTTCTGGATTGTATATTTAAGGGCTTGGGGATCTTATTGTACTATTGCAGTCTTAATGCTTTATTCTTCTTAAACTTATCAAGAGCCTTTGGGATTATATCAAAGTATAAATGAAATAAATAAACAATATATGCCAATAAATTTTGGGCTAATACAGGTAATCCTCCACTTATAACAGGTCGTTTAGCGATCGCTTGAAGTTACAAGTGTACTGAAAAAAGTGACATGACCATTTTTCACAGTTATGACCATTGTAGCACTCCCATGATCACGTGATTTACATTCAGTTGTTTGACAACTGACTCACATTTATGACAGTTGCAGTGTCCCTGAGTCATGTGATCCCCAAGCTAAGTCAATGGGGAAACCAGATTCACTTAACAACCGTGTTACTAACCACTGCAGTGATTCATTTAACAAATGTGCAAGAAATGTCATAAAATGAGGCAAACCTCACTTCACAAGTTTCTCACTCAACATAAATTGTGGTCGTTAGTTGAAAACTACCTGTGTAAATATATAAAATATAGAATCATCTATTGCTAGTTCATGGAGAATGATTCACAAATTGATTTTAGTAAATAATAAATATTTGCATTTCAGTAGATTTAGTTTCATGAACTATTTAGGAAAACACATTTTTCCTTTGCGTAAAAATAATCATGCTGGCAGTATCAAATTATTGTAATATGTGTGTGTATATCTGTGCTATTATTAAGAAAAAGAAAACAAAAGTTGTAAAACTAGTGTTTCCTAACTGAAATATCTTGATTTAGATACACATAGTCCTCGACTTACAACAGTTTGTTTAGTGACCGTTCAAAGTTACAAAGGCACTGAAAAATGTGACTTATGATCGCTTTTCATAGTTACAACCTTTGCAGCATCCAGATCTTGTTTTAATTGGCTTTATTTCTTTTTTTAAAATCAAAGTTGAATATTTTTCATGATTGCAGTTTTTTTACTCAGACATCAGGAGCTCAAATTTTGCTATGTGTTTGGAAGAGACAAATGCAGAGTCAGAGTGAACATACAAACTATAATTCAACAAATGAACCAATTCAATATTCTCCTAGTATTCTTTGTGTTTCTATAACTTAGTGTTGGAGGAATGAGTTTGGAATTGTCTTGCAGAAGTAGTGGGGATTTGTTTCGTTTATCTATTTTAGGTCCTAGATAAGGTTCCTGTTTTGGTTTTTTTTAGTTCATTTTGAGTGACTTATATTAACAATTTAGCAAAGGAAACCTTTGAAATCTTTCTTCTTTTTATTTTTTAATATTACTAAAAAGGCAAATGCTTTGAGAGAAAGCCTACTTAGTGGAAATTAATTAACAAAGAACTGCTATCATTTGTAATAACTTTTACTGCTTTGTTTATTACTTGGCTTTTATGATTAATAGGTGTCATTGAGATATTGTTGTTGTATTTCTCTTGTTCCTTGAATCAATAAACTCATTTACTGCAATTATATTCCGTTATTTTACTTGTGAGCGCAAATATAAATTGTCTCATAAATATTTTAGTTGAGTGATAATTTGACAGTTTGTTTTGAAACATAGCAAATTGTCAGAGAATAAAAATACAGAAAAAAGTAGAGGGCTCTTTCAAAGGAACCTTATTCAATTGTAGGTTGCAAACAATAAGCAAAAATGTTCACAAATTATAGTTTATAGTTACATGCAAATGCAGTTATTATGTGAGGACCTCATTGTGATAGGTTGTGTTGTGACCTATAGGCTCTAATTTTGTCACACATGAGGGTGAGGTTTTTTTACAATGGTGTTTGATAGTATAGTATATTAAGAGCTGCAATTTAGCATCACTGATACCAATCAACAATAGTTTCAAAATATAGGCTACCTTGAGCCACATTAATTACAGTAACAGGAATTAAAAAATGATTTCTTCACATTTTTCTTTCTTTTATATACATTTTCATTGTCTTACAGTAAGATTCTTTAACACCTGACATAAATGGAGAGCCAATTTGGTGTAGTGGTTAAGGTATCAGGCTAGAAACCCAGAGACTATGCGTTTTAGTTTTGCTGTAAACACAAAGCCAGCTGGGTGATCTTGAGCTAGTAACTTTCTCTCAGTCCTAGGAGAGAGGCAATGGCAAACCACTAATGAAAAATCTTCCTGAGAATTGGAATGATTGAACAGAAGGGAAAAAATGGCATAAATATTACATCATTAGAGAGATTACACACAAATTAAATTAAATTTAACACAATAAACATAGATTAAACTTTCTTGCCTAAAATTACTGCCTTATAATAGCAATTACAATTAAAACAATCTACAATTACTGCATCTCTGAATTCCTCCTAGATTAATAGAGTACGTTAGTAGAAGAACATTTTAAATTCTCAAGAATTTTTCCCACTGAATTTTGGACACTTTAAGTGTAAATTATTAGAGTGAACTATGTTGAAAAAAATCTGCTCAAAAGCTGGTTTTGGAATTGTAGATTTGGATAAACCAATGGAATCCTTCATAGTGAAGTGCACTAAGCGAGTCCAGAAAACTGAAAATGTCAGAAGTTCAGAATTGGCTGATATCTCTAGATTTATAAATCTGTATATTTGTACATTTATCTTGGCACTGAGGAATCTGATTTATACTGCTGCTGATGCCCAGAAGCCAGCTTTAATGTACTGCGCATAACCTGGTTATCCAATTTTATGAATTCAAGTTGAGTTATGCTTGCCCAAAATACCTCACTGGCATTTTTCATTCATCTGAGTTTACCAAACAGTTTTAATAATAAATGTAAAATTATCTGTACATTTAATTATAAATATATACTGTTCCATGCTGAAAATTCTGTTTATAAGAATATTACTGTTGGATCTTATTGAATAGCTCAGGATTCTGTTTCACACCAGAACCAATCACATGTCTATTGGAAATCCATAAACAAGGCAGCCAAAGAACAAAACTTCTGTTGCTTCTGCTCTCTAGCAAACTGGCATCCAGCCTGTGAACCTAGATAGTCATCATGGCAGATCCATCTCATTTTTTAAAGCTGTCTAAGTTGGAGGCAATCACAACTCTGTTGGAAAATTCAATAACTTGTGCACTGTATGAAGAAATAGTTCATAACAATTTTTAGAGATGGAAATCTTTTTTAAAATAGCAAGCAATCAGCCAGCTTCATTTCTCTGGGACAAGCCCATATATCCTGATGTAGTTAAACACTGCCACCTAGAGTTTCTGAGATTTTGCACCAGAGTGCTAAACTGAGAATGAACATGTCTTGACTAAACATCCCAAATTAATCTTAAGTATAATTGGAGCCTTTTTACAATATAAATATGAGAATCTGCAAAATTATATTTGCTTGTATAGCTGGAGTATTACCACCAGGGATGGTATTTATTTTGTTATTGGATTCAATCATCTTGAGAAAGAGGAACATTCTTCTATTTTTCCTGGATGAATTCATACCTTTTTTTTTTGAGATGGTTGTTGAATGAACCCATTGTCTGCAATGGACATCTTTTGCAGGAAGCTAGAAGGCAATAGCAATAGCTCTTAGACTTACTGGTTCATACCACTCCACAGTGCTTTACAGCACTCTCTGAGTGGTTTACAATGTCAGCATATTGCCCCCAACACTTTGGGTCCTCATTTTATCAATCTCAGAAGGATGGAAAGCTGAGTCAACCTCGAACCCCATCAGAATTGAACTACAGGCTTCACCACTATGGTTTCTTGCAAAAAAGTCATAAATTGCAACATATGACCGTGGGATGCTGCAAACACTCAGAAACTCAGGCCAGTTGCCAATCACAGAAAATCTGATCACTTGACTACGAATTGGGGCAGCTGTCAGAACGTTGAACCCTGATCATACGTTCCTTTTTTCTGGGTCCATCATAAGCTTGATCTCGGCAACGCTAGGCTACCAGAGTGACACCACAAATACACACACACAAGTGGTCAGGTTATCATGGTTTATTCACATCCGGCAGCTACTACTCGCTGCCGGAATGCCTCAGGCAAAATAAGTCAGTGCTGAGCGCAGCCGCCGCTCAACGCACTTTAAATAGCACGCCATAAGCCATCTTCCACCGTCTGTCCTCTGCCGTCCATTAGCATCACTCGCAGACCTTTGGCGCCGCCTGATGACGTCCACGCATATGTCATCCTGGTTTCTGATTATGCTGTGATGCTCCCTCGCTGCAACATGATCCCTCTAACCCCACCACTGGTGTGTTTACATCCCTAGCCGCAGTCTCCAGATCCACCACCAGCACCTGTGTGCCCAGCCCCTCAGCCCCGCTCTGCGACCATTCTGGTGTTTCAACGTTGCCGCTGGTGGAAAGGTGTTGAGTCGCGTTGGATGCTCGACACTTGAATGATCACAAAGCAACTGATTGCAAGTTGAGGACTACCTGAACTCTTATTATTGTGGCAGACAAACAGCTTGGCAATAAATTTGCTCCCTGTGGCGTAATAGACCGAATCAGGCTCCACTAGCCTGATGCCTTTCAAGATATGTTGGGACTTCGTATGTGGGGACACCTCTTTAGAAACAGAAAGGCAGAATAAAAATCTATTTAAAAAGCATTCACTCCCCCACCCCTAATATGTTCCCTCCATTTAAAGTACACATCAGTTTAATTCCCATGGTTATGTAATCATGTAATACGTACATTTTTTCCCTATAACTATTAACTATTCTGTGTGGATATTTCACTGTATCATTTTTCTTAGAAGCTGCACGGATAAACTAGAAACTAGAAAGTATTAAACAGTATTAAACCATTCCAGCTCTTTGGACCCACATTCTAGATTTTATTAATAAATAGTTACAGGTAAAATCAGTAGTTTTTGCGATTAAGTCTACAAACACATTTGACAGAAATCATTCAGATGATTTAAAGTATAATGTGTAAGTTCCCAAGAACTCAAGCAATTATAACATATAATCTTGGCCAAAAGAAGTTTCTCAAGTCACAAAAATTCAGAAGCAACCAAATTACTCAACAACAAAAATCAAATAAAATATATAAGGAACAATACAGATGTCTTTCTACAGGCCATATTACACCCCCCCCCCGGTCTGTGTGTATATAATTTATCTTTATATCTTTTTCTCCACTTCAAAAATTTTAAAACATTTTAGGAAGCAGTGGGAAAGTGGATATATATAGGAGAAAAGATGAAGAAAGCTTCTGTACCAATAGCTAAAATACCATAACAGTTGAAAAAGATTCCTGCCCAATGTAGCACTCAGTTAAAGCTCCCTGTACAGATAGTTGACTTGAATACATTTAGCAAAGGGTGAACAATTGATTCCACTGTCAAATAGCCTTCAGTGTATAGGAAGTTTTCCTAACATTCAAATAGAGCCTGCCTTTTGTAGTTTAAATCCATGATTTTCTCTTCTGCCCTTTGGGATGATGAAGAACAAGTCTCAGCCTTCTGTGTGACACATCCTTTCAAATATTTGAAGAGTGCTGTCATTTGCCCCCAGGTTTTCTTGACTCCAGTTTTCAAGTTTCATCATACTGCTGACTCATATTTAGTTTGTAACTAATTTCTATGTCATGATCTTTTATATATGTTATTGCCAAGCTAAGCATTACCCCATTCTATTCCTGTGCATTTAGCCTCCTTTTTTTTTTGTGAATAGAAAGTGTCAGGATTTACTCTATTAAATTTTAATCTATTATTTTCAATCCTTTTCTGGAATCCATGAATATTGTTTTGCATTTTATTTCCAGGTTTATTTCCAGGGCTACCCCACCCTAAATTGTTGCTACCCCACCCTAAATTCGATAGCATGAAATAGGATAAGAGAATGAGCATCAGGGAGAAGAATTGT
This sequence comes from Stegonotus admiraltiensis, assembly GCA_032468215.1. Lineage (NCBI taxonomy): Eukaryota > Metazoa > Chordata > Lepidosauria > Squamata > Colubridae > Stegonotus > Stegonotus admiraltiensis. Next base: position 18,552 of record JANHZT010002900.1, on the reverse strand, counting down.
CATTTAGTATCAAAAGAGTGTCCCTAAGCCTGCTGTGCTACTTCATTATGTGAGAATTGTTCCTGGGTTAGGTGAGCAAAGAATATTGGGAATGTATGCCAATACCATATATTTACAGCACGGTCATCCAAGATGTAAAGATCATACCAGCCACCAAAATAATGCAAACAGCACCTGTGCTGGGCAACAGTGATATTGGAAGATGCTGGATTCATTTTAATACAGGCAAAGGCATCAACTTAGATTGTGCAAGAGAAGGCAATGGTAAACCATTCCTATATTTTTACAGAAAGAACCACATTGATGGAAAATATAAAATAATCAATGATATACTCAGAATCCTCCCAAAGAAGATGAAACCTGAGGATTTTTTTTGGGGGGGGGAGTATTAATGTAGACGAAAGCCTTTGAGATATCTAATTCTTGATGTTGTCATATAGAAAAAAAGAAAACTGAAGCTGTACAGGC
>JANHZT010002899.1:140370-150666 GCA_032468215.1 Stegonotus admiraltiensis | reverse complement strand
ATGACTATCATTAAGTGTTGTACCTTATGATTCTTGATGAACGTATCTTTTCTTTTATGTACACTGAGAGCATATGTACAAAGACAAATTCCTTGTGTGTCCAATCACACTAAATAAAAAAATTCTTTCTAAAAAAAATCCAATAGTTTTGAGAAAAAGTCAAAATTGTTTCTAGTTACTAATTTTCAATGCCCATTCAAGCATGCAACAAATGTTATTTTACATAACTAATATTTGAGGAACTATCACAGTGTAATGGTATCTATAAAATATTCAGGAAGATTTCTCTGGTAGTGTGACAAATGGGACAAGTTGGGAAGGAAGCTCCTTTGCAACTAAAATACTGGGCCACTGATGTTTGTCATATGTCTTTAAGAATGCACCATGCAACATTTTGTTTTTATTTTTACTTATTTAAATGTATTAGCTACCCAGTTCCAATGGACTGTGTCATCTTTTCAACTTAGCTGTGTCATTAAGATACTGTTTTAGTGACTCTCTACTCTAATGAAGAACATTTCACTCTCCCATAGTTTCAACTCTCTACTAACATTCCTTTACTTTATAATCAGATGTGGCCATAATGCATGGTGTAATTGATCTTGTTTCTCATGAGCTTAAATGTACCGTGGGAAAGTAAAACATTAAAGTATTCAAAATAAATACTTTTCAGAGATGGATTTTAGTTTAATTTTTCTACAGATCAAAGTTTGACTTTAGTCCACCATAAGATGAACATAACGTAAGAATAAAGATGTTTTAGATTATCACAAGATCAATTTCTCATGTCTTCACAAAATGTCCTTAATGGGATTGGAATTATTTCAATTGTCATTTTTTCCTCATCTATGCTAATATTCTTAGGGTTATAACTATGAGATAAAAGTAAATTTGGTTTACTGCAGTAATATATGCTTCCTGAAAATTGACAATATTGTTCCAAGTGGATTAAAACAGTTATCTGAAATACCTCATAATCTTGTATCATTGATTTTTTTTAAAAAAAATTAAACTCAGCTAGACATATTTCAATCCAACTATATATTATCTTTATATGTTGTGCATAAAACCAATCCATGTGCTACAATATCCAGATACTGGGCACCAATACACAGTGCACAATACTTTTGTTGATGGAGACATATCTTTATTGTTACTACTGGTATTATTAGTTGAAAATCTCATTGTGTTGACTTTGTATCCTTCAGTCTTACGATTATGTGTATATATATGTGTAGAAATAATACAAAGTTTAAGATCAACAAAAATTAGAAATAAGTAAAAATTAGATGATAGTCTGAGAGAATTACACTCTGATTTGGATGATTCCTAACAAGCATGGGAATTCCTCTATAGGAATGCATAAGACTTTCAGCAAAAAAATGCCTCTTGGTTTTTTATTTTCAAGTTTTGTTAGTTGCCTTGGAAAAAAATAAAAATACCATTTGCAAAAAAGGAGATTTCTATGAAAAAAAAGCATAGATTACTGGTCATTCTTGCTGATAATCTCAAAAGAGAAGATTCAGGATAAGAGCAATACACAGTGAGGTTGAGAAAAGGTAGGGCTTCGTAAATGTGAAGGTAGCCAGCCCACCAAGGAAAAGGAGTAACAAAATTAAATTCAGAAAAAGGCAAACCTATCCATTAAAATTGAGACAAGGTACCCATATGGCCATAACCTAAATATTTAGATAGGGTGGTTCTCAATTAGAAGCAGGGGTGAAATCCAGCAGGTTCTGACAGGTTCTGGAGAACTGGTAGCGGAAATTTTGAGTAGTTTGGAGAACCGGTAGTGGAAATTTTGAGTAGTTCAGAGAACTGGCAAATGCCACCTTTGGCTAGTCCCAGAGTGGGATGGGAATGGAGATTTTGCAGTATCCTTCCCTGGAATGGGATGGGAATGGAGATTTTGTAGTATCCTTCCTCTGCCATGCCCACCAAGCCACACCCACCAAGCCACCAAACCATTCCCATGCCCACCAAGCCACATCCACCGAACCGGTAGTAAAAAAATTTGGATTTAACCACTGGTTAAAAGGTTTTCCTATCGTTACAGGACTTTAGAGTTTCACAAGTAGATCTGGAGTTGGTAACTTGGCAGCAAAATTACCGTAAGAAGTCTGGTTATTAATGGTGTCAGTATTGAAAGAGAAGCTACATATATAATAAAGAAACATAAAATTTGAACATGGAATATTACCAACATAAACAAAGAAATCTTGAATCTGTCAATTAAAAAATGAAACCAAATGTATTATATGCTGTAGAAATAAGTGAACAAATAAAGGATTCTGGAATTGTTGGAAAGTTGAATTGAGTAAATGCAATAATGCAGAAGACAGCTTAACAGATATGCAAAGGTTCTTTCTTTACTGCCAAGACTTGCTTCAAGCAACAGAAACATGGATTCTATGTACAGAATGGACACTATCAGATCAGCGGTGAAATCTACTTATCCTTTTGCACCGGTTTGGAAGTGCACGCGCCCCGCAAACGTCATGTACATGAATGGACCCTCTGCACATGTGCAAACCCTGCTGTGCATGCACAGAGGGTAAAAAACAGGTTACTTACTGGCTAAAACCAGGAAGTAACGACGACTGAGCGGGTGGGTGGAGCCTTGTGCTGCCGTCACTACCCGTTCTCCGAACCACCCGCCGCCATTGCTACCGAACTGGTTCAAACGAGTCCAAAACGATAGCATTTCACCCTTGCATCAGATGCATAACCTCAAAACCAAACTTCAATTGCATGTTTTTTTTAAAATGCAAATACTGACTTTGTCCACATACATTTCATTCAATAAATATATAAATTATAGATGAATAATTATTTTAAAAGTCAACATATTGAAAATATAGGAGGGAAGAACAGAAATCCAGGTGATAAAATCTGTATAGAAATTAGCGATGAAGAATATTGATTGTTTTCTCCAGCAGGTGGCTATGTATTACCATTATTTTCTATTTTATTATTCCATTATTGTTTTAATTTTGTCATGGAAATTGGCTAGAATTTCTTCAGTAATTGGTGTGGTATACAAATGGATTGATAAACTAGCAAACAAAAAATAAAGCGAAATTAGCCTGTAGTTTGCAGTGTGATTCAATTTCAGAAGGAAAGCTTAGAATCAATTTTGTTCACCCATAGATATATCTATCCTTCATTGCATAAATAATTGTATTTAAGAAAATCCAGAGAAAGGAAAAAAGCTTAATTCTGCTTTGCAAAATGCACTGACTTTATGCAATATTGTTTCTGGCTTTGCATATGGAAAATCACATCAGAAATTAATTTTGACTTGAGACTGCTTCAGCCTTTTTTTAAAAATAACTGCCATAGTTTTAAACAATCTGCATAATTACTTTAATTATTTGCTTTGATCCTCATAAATGTAATTGTCTGCTTCTGTAGCATTGGTTTCCTACCACCATCTGCAATAAATGAAGGACCCTGGCTAATAACTATTGAAAATGGAGAAGTAATTGAAACTTTTGTTCACTTTAAAAAAGCCACTGTAGCGAGGATTTAAAACAATGGCATAACATTTTCATAACGGCATTCAGGAATATGCAGTCTGAAAGGATTTGTGATCTCAGCTGCTTCTTTAAAACTCAATTTAAAGGAATAAAAATTTCTGATTTTTTTTTCTAAATTCACTTTACTTTTCATGTTCTATGTTAATTTTTTTTTGCCAGAAACTTTGTCATTCAAGTATCTGTGACATTAAAATAAGCCATATTCAGTTTTAAATTTGGATTGAGTCAAAGTGCTGCATTTGTGATCAACATCTGATAGGATATCCAAAGAAAATGAAGCTGAAATTTAGATGGAAGAGGGTAGAAATGAAATAACTAAGGTTAATAATGCTCACATTCTTCCAGTTCAGAGATATATGTGATAATGATGAAGTCACAAAACAAAACAAATACATGAAGAGAGAATGGTTCATGAGGAATGTACCTGGAAAAAAGACTTAGAAAAAGATCAGAATCTACAAAAAAGGGAGGAATGTATAAAATGGCATACGATATGTTGGAAGCAAGATGGTTTACAAAAGTAGAAAGTACAGATAAGAATAATAAATGATGTTGGTATATTTCTTGAATGTATGCCTTTTGTATCTTACTATTTCTTACTTCTTTTTGTGCTTTGTATAACATTGCTTACCTCAAATCACAATTAGAGTGGATAATAAAAATGAGATTTTTGCACATTGCTTAATTAAATAAAAATGTGGTTTCACAGGTCCTTAATCAAACAAGTCAGTTTAATCATATCTGCAAGTTCTGCCATCTTTATGGTACATTCTTCCATTTATTTATTAAATTTATATGGCATCCATCTCACCCAGAAGTGACACTAAGTGGCTTATAATCATTCTACCATTGTAGGTATTTTTTTATTTTTCCATCTTTGTGCATATAATTACCTCACTGCTGCAGTATAAAATCAATTGTCCATGAATCTTTTCTAATTGGCTACTCATAAATCCTAAAAGAAAAGTATATCCTTTTTCACATTCTTCCAGAATGAAGGTAATACTTTTTAGAGCAATAGCATTTAATTAAAACCAATGAGATATGTGCCACAACTGCTATGTAATATTTGATATGTTGGAGTCATATGATGAGCCCCAGTTTTCAAGTTTGACAAGTAAAAATGATTAAAAATAAGCAGATTGGGAACCACTAAAAATGTGTGGCAGATGGAAGATACTGATTATTTTTATAACTTTCCTCTTTCAGTCACTCCCGGTGATTGCATGGAGAAATCCATGTAATTTTCTTTTACTCTGGAATCATCTTGCTGTTCTCATCTTAGATAGTTTTATAACTTCCCAGCCTAGCCCACAACCCAGTAGTGGGTTTCAATTTCGGCCACTACCAGTTTGTGAATGTCCAGAGACGTCCGGAAGGGTGGGCGGTGCCACCTGCTGCTGCCGCTACCGGTTCTCCTGATCCGGGGTGAACTGGTAGGAATCCACCACTGCTACAACCCTGAGATTTTGTGGAAGTTCCCTCTCAAATGTTAACCGGTTTTGATCCACTTTAGTTTGTTCAAGTTTTAGACTGGCAGATATTGCCAATTGTTGTGCCTATTAGAATTTATGAATGTATGTGATTCTAATTATTTTCATTTTATTGGTTCTCATATTCATTGGCAGCTTTTATTTATATTAAAAGATATATAGCATTGTTATTTATTTTTACATTTGCTATTGCTCGCTATCTTGTACATTTTAAACATGTTTAAAGATTGAGTTAATCTGTAGAGAAATGTATACAGTGTGGTTAGTTTCTCAAAAAAATATCAAAAGGATAAAATGAAATATTTTAAAATTCTATAAGACATTTTCACACAAGGATATTTTTTCTTATAGCTCCAACAAGCAATGCCAGTCATAATTACATGGAAAAGCTCTTATTATGGCTATGCTAGCTGGGAATAATAAGTGCTTTAGTCCAACACAGCTGGATAGCATGAAATTCAGGAAAGCTGAGAATGATTCAGTAGAATGAAAAATAAAATTCATGCAAAAGGTTGTGAAACATTGGTCATTGCAAAGGTAGAAGAGAAAGAAGGATGATGTAATGGGCTCCAGAGCTTGAATTGTTAGCCCTGGGAACTGCCCAATAAAACACTACAAAAAATGATCCAATATTGAAAGTAGAACCAGTATAGTTCTAGGAAAAGATGAAGTCATTGTTCACTCCTGTTTTGAAGGAAAATGTTGAACTTCTTGCAAAGCCAAAAGAAATGTTAGAAACTTAACAAAAGCCCTGGAAATAGTATATTTTTAAATTAGATTTTATCCTTATACTTTTCTTAATTCTGAAGGTGGAATATGTTCCCAAGGAATGCTCATTTGCAAAGGTCAAAAGATGATCCATTCTTTCTAAAATGGATTCTAAATCTGCACCAAAAATATCTAGAAGTGACTTTTGGATACAGCCTGATCTGCACAATGACCCTGTTTTGCTACAAGAATTTAGTTATAAGGATATTTCTACAGACCAAAACAAAAACCAACATGCCCCTTCATCTTCACATTTTCTTACCAATGAATAAAAATGGGGAGATTTTGGTTATGAAAAGCCAATCTTGCTGCTTTATTAATTCCAAATTTCTTTTTCAACAATACCTATAGAATTGGTTTTTGATGGAGGCAAACTAAACACGGGTCTGTGAAGAGCAGTGATGGAAATCATGGCAAAGGCTGAAGAACTGGTAAATAAACTGGTTCTTCAGAACCTCTTCAGATAAAAAGAGGATAGGAAACAACCATGTGTGCGCCAGATGGCTGTACCTCATGAGAAGACAACAGCACAACAGTTTCCCTGCATTTGAACATCAAGAGCAAAGGGATTAATCATCAAATTTGCCACCAGAGTGGACACTAATTCTTTAACCTTCTAATCACTTTTGGAAATTGCTTATCTAACCATCTTAAAGATATCAGAAATCTTTGAAATGGTGTTTGTAAAGCCATCCTGTGAGTCTATATTTCTGAACAAAATAAAAAAAAAATCTAAGTTTAAGAACTTAAAGAATTTGTCACAAATGACAATTAAATGGCACCAATAAGTTTTTTATAAGAACAAACAAATTTAGGGTCCAACTGAAATTTTTACTACAAGATTTTGGAACCACCTATATAAAATAAGTGTTCAAAATTATTTTGTCTACTTTAAGCCATAACAGAGATGAGAGAACTTCTGATTTAAATTGGACAATAGAGGGAAACTAAGGATTCCAGGCAGGAAGAAACCTCCACCTCCCAACTTTTGGCTTTGATTAAAATTTACAAAATGACACCAGCACAATAACATTTGAAATATTAAAAGAGATCTTCAAAGAATGGTGCCAGAAATCAGTAGCCATAATATCAGTAATGATGTCTGATTCTATGAATAGACTTTTTAAAGGATGTTAATAAAAAATGATCAATATGAAATAAATATTGCCCAATGCAAAAATAGTGGAATCAGAAATATTGGATAAAATAGTACAGATTACAACATAGAGAAGGTATTTATAGTGGAAATACAAGTGGACATACAAGCAACAGGACACAAGAATGTCCAGGATAAGGACTCTTCATATATGAAAGAAGATGGCTGAAGTTTCAACATTAACAAATAATTAACCAAGAGAATCACCTGGAAAAATGTCTTTTTATTGGATTTACAAAAGAGGCTTGTTAAAGTCTCAAAGAAGCCTATGTAATGGGACAAAGAAGACAGTTCAAACCTTATAACAATATTTGGATGAACTAAAGATTAAGAATTTCAGGGATAAAAGGAAAGAATATAAAAGCTGGTTCCGTTGACTGAAGTTAAAATAAGACATGTTTTTATGAAATACTGGCATATCTTTATTGACTTTTTGCTGATACCAGGATTGAAAACTTGATCTAGTTGCTTATAGAAAAAAATGGATTGTGGGAACAAGAGCTATCTGTAATTTTATAGAGGGTGAAAAATCACTAGGTTGGTTTGTTTGTACTTTTTACGCTTTCTTTTTTATTTTCCTTTCTCTTCCTGAGTTTAATTTGTATAAGCTTTTATTAATGTAATTAAAATATTCAATAAAATTATACACATTTGCTTACACAAACACACAACTTTACTTATAGAATTTAGGCTTAACTGGACCTGATGTAGGATTCTGATATTTAATACTTCTTAGAATAATATAAAGTTAAAGGCAGCCATTAGTGAATATCTTAATGTAATTTTAATAATGCAGAGTTAACAACTTAATACATTAGAGCAAGGGTCTCCAAATTTGGCAACTTTAAGACTTGTGGATGTCAACTGCCAGAATTCTCAGCCAGCTGTGGGAGTTAAAGTCCACAAGTCTTAAAGATGCTAAGTTTGGTGACACCTGCATTAGAGTTTGCAGCCCATACATTCATTCTGTAGCTCCCAGAGTCTTCTAGCATTGTACCAAAAACTTAACACCAAGTCATCACTGTTTTGTGGTGCAACTTTCCATATTTTAAAATATGAAACAGGTGTGATAATTTTCTGTATTTATCAATAAGCCAAACATTTGGGTCTATTCTCTGGCAATCCTTTGTGATTTAAGTAAGGAAAACAACAACACCACACTGATTGCCTTGATAGGGGTCATTCTCCATGGGGAAGAGGGGTGGGTATAATATTTTTTCTCCTATATATACTATTTTACCAATTTAAATTTACATCCCATAAAGTGAATATTTACTATTGCAAAGCAAGTAGCAATTTATAATACAGTTTAAATTTTGCTTACGGGATCCTTCCCAAATGTCATTCCGAGTTGAAAACTAGAACAGCTTTAGGGAGCTTGTGTGTGTTCTTAACAAAAAGAAAGGAAATTCTGATTAGATTTCTCCACACCTAATGTCCCCACAATCACACCCTGAGTGTTCTATCGAGGGGTGAAATCCAGCAGCTTCTGGAGAACTGGTAGCGGAAATTTTGAGCAGTTTGGAAAACCAGTAGCGGAAATTTTGAGTAGATTGTAGAACCAGCCAATACCACCTCTGGAGGGTCCCAGAGTGGGGCGGGAATGGAGATTTTGCAATATTCTTCCCCCAGGAGTGGGGAGGGAATGGGGATTTTTCAGTATCCTTCCCCTAGAGTGGGGTGGGAATGGAGAGTTTGCAGTATCCTTCCCCTGCCATGCCCACCAAGCCATACCCACCAAGTCACACCATGCCCACCAAGCCACGCCCACAGAACCGGTAGTAAAAAAATTTGGATTTCACCACTGGTTCTATCATTACTGAGGCAATTTTGGCCTTTACTTTCCACATCCCTTCTAGTTTATTATTTAGATTCTGGTACTTCTCCAGCTTATTATACTTTTTCCTGATGTTGCAGTCACTTGGCATCATCAGATCTATCACTATTGATGTCTTCTGGTTCTTGTCTATCTATAAACAGTCACACACACACACACACACACACGAAGTTCAAGATGTTTCTTTCTTAATGACCTAACAGTATTCAAATTAATTGCTTGTGCATGGTGCAAGTTAAAAATAGTCCCAAGTGTAAAAGAGGTAACTTGTATCAAACACAGCTTTCATATGCCTTGTATTTCTACAAATCAAGGAACACTTGTGATCTTCATGGCGGTTATCATCATCACACTTCTCTTGAGAGACTGGCAATAAGACTGATTAGCTTTTACCAGGCTGTTAAAATTCCTGTTCTGGCTTATTCTTCAATGCCAGGAGAATTCTGCATGTGTGTAAATGACATACAGATTTAACATCTATTGGACTGATGCCTATACATTTTCCCCTGCTGTCAAACTGACAACCTTTAGGCTAGGTGAGTAATCATGACTGAGGCCTTGTGTGCTCCTGGGAAAAGCAATTAATCTACCTAATCATAGATTATTTGAAGGGGGTCCAGGTATGGGTACGATCTAGTACTAATCTTCTTCTGTTATCTCATCACCAATCTCTCTCTTTTTCTTTTTTTGTTAACAAAAGTTAATAAAATCACATTTCAGTGATTTCTGCCTAATAATTTTAGGAACAGGATAGACTGATTGGGAAGCTGCACTGGCTCCCAGTGGTCTTCCGGGTGCGATTCAAGGTGTTGATTAACATCTTTAAAGCACTCCATGGCTTAGGACCAGGATATCTACAAGACCGCCTTCTGCTACCAACAACCTCCCACCGGCCAGTACGCTCCCACAGAAAGAGGCTCCTCGGAGTGCTGTCGGTTAGACGGTGTCAACTGGTGACCCCCAGGGGGAGAGCCTTCTCTGTGGGCGCTCCTACCCTCTGGAACGAACTGCCCCCAGAGTTAAGGAGGATCCCGGACTTGCGCACCTTCCACCTGGCCCTTAAGACCCTGCTTTTTCAGCAAGCCGGGCTAGCATAAATTTTAAATAGCATTTTTAAGTCTAAATTTTAACCTGGGTTGTAATTAGATTTTAATTGCGGGCCATGATATTTAATCTGGTTTTAAATGGTTTTTTAACTTTTATATCTGTGTATTTTATTTTGGCTGTTCACCGCCCTGAGTCCTTCGGGAGAAAGGGCGGTATATAAACCTAATAAATAATAATAATAATAAGAAGAAGAAGAAGAAGAAGAAGAAGAAGAAGTTGCAGTTCTGCCTGGAAAGGAACATGACTGCAGCAAAACAACAAAATAACAACAACAACAACAACAACAACATATCAGGTATACAAAAAGCATGAGGTAACATTTAATAATAATAATAATAATAATTTTATTTATATACCGCCCTTCTCCCGAAGGACTCAGGGCGGTGCACAGCCCAA
>JANHZT010002899.1:113531-126391 GCA_032468215.1 Stegonotus admiraltiensis | reverse complement strand
ACTCTTCTCATGAAATATCTCTGGACTCTCTCAATTGTATTAATGTCCGATATGCAGCGGGGTTTCAGACAGATGAGCTGTATTCGAGAATTGGTCTAGCAAATGTTTTGTATGCTCTAGTTGGTAATACAATATTACCAGAGAAGAAGCTACACAAGATTAGGTTAACAACTTTTAATTCCTTTTTGGCAATGTTGTTACAGTGGGCTCTGGCACTGAGATCTTTAGAAATGAGTACTCCAAGTTCCTCGACTGAGTGAGGGTCATCTACAAGATCATGTCCATATAATTTGTATTTTATGTTCTGATTATTTTTTGCCAATGTGCAAGACAGAGCAGTTGTTGGTTGAGATTTGAAGTTGCCACTTGTTAGGCCAATCTGACACATAGTCAAGGTCTTTTTGAAGGGTAGTTGCATTGTCGGTGGTGTTGAATAGCTTTACATCATCAGTGAAGAGAACACAGTTGCTTTTAATATTATCGCAAATGTCATTTATGTAAACTATGAAGAGTGTTGGATCTAAAACGCTGCCTTGGGGAACACCACTGTTAACAGGTACAGGATTTGATAGAGCACTTCCTATTTTGACCACTTGTCTCTTTGACAGGAAGGCAGCTATCCATTTAGTTATCTTAAGCTTCCATGGATATTCATCAAGGGTTGCTGAACAGGAAGATCAAGAGTAGTAGACTTGCTACAAAAAGATGGGCTGTTCATTGGTATCTATTTTCCTCCCAAATCCTAGCAGAATTTGAGGTTGTTTCAGAGCTGGCACAGGATTTTTTTCCCCTTACTCCAAGACCTATTCTTATAAGACTTTCCTAGTTAGGGATAAATCAGGTGAGGCTATGACTACTTATAATGTTATGAAAGAGAATATCACAACACATTGTGTCAAAATCTTTGTTCAATTTGTTTTTGTCAGAGTAACCTTATTATAGTAGCTTGGCAGTTGAACATGCAAAAGGCACCTGGGTATTTTTAAATCCAGAAGAAGCCTACTAGGTGGAGGACACCAAGCCCAAGGAATAGTTAAAGGATTTAAGTATATTTAGCTTACAAAAAAAGATTGACTAAAGAAAGATATGTTAGTAGTCTTCAACTATCTGATAGGCTATAACATAAAAAAGGGAGTGGACTTATACTTTGTTGTATGCAGGAAGAATAAGATTTGGTTGGTTAAAACTGAAAAGTTCAAGCTAGATATCAGGAGGAATTTGCTGACCAAATGAGTTGTCAGTGAATGGAATAGGCTGCCTCATTCTATGAGTTCTTATTCATGAGAACTCTTCAAAGAGAAACTAAGTGGCCATCTGTCCGAGATGCTGTAATTAACCACACATTGAATGGCATCTTAAACTACATGGCTTCTATGGTCACTTATAATTTTATGATTATAATTCTATGATTTAGCTTGCAAGCCAGAACGTATAGTGATTGTCCCATATTTCTCAACAATGCCCCACTTGCATAATGAATAGGCTTGAGAAGTTTTCAATATATAAGATTCTGTGTGAAATATGCTGTAGTACATCCTGTGTTGTGCATTTGGGAAGGAAAAAAACTGCTCTCTTGGGGGCATTATTGAGTCATAAGAACATATGAGTTTTGAGATGCACACACACACACACACACACACACACACACACACACACACTGTGTTTCCCAAAAAATAAGACAGGATCTTATTTTCTTTTGACCCCCCCCAAATAAGGGTTTGGCCTTATTATTGGGCATCTTATTATTTTGCGGGTGCAGGAGGGGGAAAGCGTGGGACTGGATATCCTGTTGCTGCCGTCACCTCCCCTCCCTGTTCTTTGCGCTGGCCGAGTGGCCCAACACATCCCACCCCACCCCAATGACAACAGCTGCTTCCCTTCCCCGCTGTCACTTTATAGAGAGGGGTGGTAGGTGGGGTGGGGGAGAAGCAAGGAGCATGGAGCGAGACGTGGCTCCCCTTGCCATCTCTTCTCCCCCCCCTTGCCGTGCATGGCAGGGCTCCTGCCCCTCGCTTAGCTACCCAGCCTCTCTAGGATTGCAATTTGGGGGTGGCAGGTAGGGAGGGTGACAAGCGGGATGTGCATCTTACCTTTCCAGCTCCATTGCTTTCCCTGCTGTTGTGTCCAGGGAACACGCTGTAAAAGAAAACCTTCTCACAAGTTCAATGAAACAAACTTGCAAGAAGGTTTTCTTTTACAGCGTGTTTCCCTGGAGACAACAGCGAGGAAAACAACAGAGCTTGAAAGGTAAGACCAGAGTCCCGCTTCTTGCTTGCCCCACCTGACACCCCCAAATTGTATCCCTAAAGGGGATGGATGGCTAAGCAAGGGGCAGGAGCCCTGCCATGCCTGGCAAGGGGGAGGGGGGAGAATAGATGGCAAGGGGAGCCACGTCTCACTCCATGCTTCTCTTCCGCTCCACCTGCCACCCCTCTTGATAAAGAGATGGCGAGGAAGGGAAACAGACAGGCTGCTGTTGCCATTCTGGTGGGGTGGGATGTGTTGGGCCACCCGGCTGGTGCAAAGAACAGGGAGGGGAGGGCATGTTCCCCCCTTCCCCCCCTTCGGCCTCACCTCCTCAACTCATTTTAGTTGTGCGGCAAGCAACCAGGGAAAATGGTGGGACTGGCTGCACATGGGTATAAGTAGTTGGTGGGGGGCTTATTTTGTGGGGGGTGGCTTATATTATTGCATGCGCTGAAAAGCCTGATTGGGCTTATTATCCAGACATGTCTTATTTTTGGGGAAACACGGTATATATAAATAAATATACAATAAGCATGAAGAATGATAAACTTGTCAAATGCTTTGTTTATTGACTGTGCATCGCAAAAGCATTTCTCCAAAATCTCTTATTTGCAAGAGGAAAAGAGCAAATTTGAGAGCTATCTAATTTTGTTGCAGCACAGAATTGGAAAATACAGCAATATGGCATTTTATGCTTGCCTGCATGCAACTTAAAACATTTTCATGTTTTGTTATGTGTCATTTTAACTTGAAACTAAAACATAGGTTCTTGTCAGTAGTCCTATCAGTTGTCCATTATAGGCATAGCAATTTATTTCTGGCTAGACTGGTTTAGGAAGCTTAGTTTGCTTTTCAAAGAAACTTTGACAAGAACACCATTACTAATCATATAAGTGTTTAATTACAGAGGCTTACAGCCCCTTGATATGGTCTTATCAGGTTTGAACTTCAGTGACAGCATCAAATGTAGGGATTAGCAAAGAAAATATTTTCTTTCCAAGTAGTTCAGATTTCCTGCATGTGAATCACCTTTGCTTTCAAATGTGAGCCCACATGATCTCAGCAGTTCCCAAGCTTTGGACACTGTTCATTTCTGCCACTTGTTATTGTTCGCACCAGTTTTCTGAACTGGCATGAAAATAACCATGGTACGTAAAAAGATTGACTACTATATTTTCCAGGTATTTTTTAAAAATCAGACCTTCAAAGCCAAAACTTCATGCTTCAAAGCCAAAACTGAAAAAATCCATTTATATGAAAGCCACAGCTATTTCCTCAGAACAATAATTACATTTAATCCAGGTCTGCTATAGCAAGAGGTGGTTATAGCTCACTCTACTAATGCTTACTTTGCTAACCAGTTAAATATTGTGAGAAAATAATCTGTTCACCTCTGCTCAAATCCTTGGAGAAAGATTTGTCTAGAATTTAGTCTGGACAACATTAATCTCCCAATATTACACATGCTGTTTGTGGTTTTTAAAGGAAACTACTGTTTCCAAACTTGTAGCAAAGGGCCCTTAAATTCTAAGTTCAGGATTTTCCAGCCATAATGTACTTGTCTCTCTCTAAATTAAGATGCACTTTTATTAACCTCAGCATTCTGATTTCCTTGAAAAATTGGCAAAATCGTTTTGGGTATACTTTATCTCCCATCATAACTGCACAAATGAGATGTGTATATTGTACCTTTTTTTTTTTACTTAACAATAAGTTTGATGCTAAGAATTAACTCAATTTTCTGATGTTTTTGTGCTCACATATCAATGGCTCTGCTATAACTAGGTGAAAGGGGAGGATGTACTGTGGGAACTCCAAAAGGAAATAATTGACAGTTAACCTCAAAAGATTTAGCTTCAGCTTGGAATAGTCTTGCATAGAATTTCTTGCATAGGCGTTTACTAATTCCCCTATGTCAACTATGTCATGAGAACTGCTGACTTGGCATCTAACTGTGTTCTTATTTTTTCCAAGATTTAGATGAAGCCCTAGGAAACTTGTCTAGGAATCTGCCTGTAAGATTGTTTCAGTCTTCACACCTCATAGCTACCCAAGTTGGTTGATCGGCTGAAAAATGACCAAAATGGCTGTGAAGTGATTGCCCCATCCCCATCCTATACAGTACCAGTTGGCAGTGATGCTGGCACTCATTGTTCTATTATAGTTTTCCCCCTCTGATTTTTAGAATTTATTTTTCTCCTGGTTTTAAAAGAAAGAGACAAAAGGGAAATAGGATCAGCAGGATCAATCTCCTAGGCTCCTTTCATGTAACTGGGAGGAGTGCAAAATTGATCATTGCAATACAGATCCAGCTATCCCCCACCATTAATAACGTGGATGAGAACGTGGAATAAAGTCTTCTCAGATTTTCAGAAGATACAAAATCTAGCATTCTATAAGTTGAAATAAAATTCAACATCACATTGACAAGGTAGAAATGTGAGCCCCAAATAGCAGAATGAAATTTAATAGCGATAAATGTAAAGTTATGCACTAAGGAAGCAGAAATCAAATGGCCATATCTGGGGGTGAGTGCTACTGCAGTTGACAATAGTTCTTATAAAAAGGTTTTGAGTAGTTATAGTAAATAAAGACAAATACAGTTTTAGGCTGCATTAACAGAAAGATAGCATCCAACTGATAGGAAATAATAGTTTTACTGTTGATCAATCTTGCGTTCTATGTTCTATTCACCATTCTTTAAGGATTCAGACAAATAGGGAGAGCCTAGTAGAAGAGAATCTCTCTCTCTTAAGGTTGAATTATGGAGTTCTTCATGCTCCTGAGCTTGGTTATTTGCTTACAGATGTTTCATTACCCAAGTAGATAATATTAGCAGTTTGACTGAGCACATGATTTGCTGCCTGTTTACATTCAGTAGTTTGGCTGCCAGTTTCACTGAGGATGTAGTTTCTGCCATGATGGTTTTTTTTTTATTAGAGCATTGCTTTTCTGCCAAATTGTTTATCTGGTGCTAGCTATTCCCTGAATAACTGAATGCAAGCAGCTGGGGAATGGACAATGTATTGTATTTTGTTTCCTTCCTAGTTTTTTATTGTCTCGTGAACGATGAGTCAATGCATTTTATCTATATATGTTTATTGATGCTGTTTTGTCTGAATGCAAAGCTTCCAAGAATTCTCTAGCAATTTTGGATTTGGCGTTGTTGATCAGAAAGGTCGGCAGTTTGAAACCCTAGTGCCGCGTAACGGCGTGCGCTCCTGTTACTTGTCTCAGCTTCTGCCAACCTAGCAGTTCGAAAGCACGTAAAAATGCAAGTAGAAAAATAGGGACCACTTTGGTTGGAAGGTAACAGCACTCAGTGCACCTTCGGCGTTTTAGCTACATGACCACAGAGATCTCTTCAGACAGTACTGGCTCTTCGGCTTAGAAACAGAGATGAGCACTACCCCTAGAGCCGGAAACGACTAGCATGCATGTGTGGGGGAACCTTTACCTTTACTTTAAGATGCTAATACTTTTCCAGTTGAAACTGTGATTGAGTTTGTCCATGCGTTGTGAGATTTTGTCATGTCTTCTGACAGCTACCTTGTGTTCATGGATATGCTCTGCTAGTCTTCTGCTTATCTATCCTACATCTTCTTCCTATCTGCCCTACATAGTGTCTGTTACAGTCCTTGCACTGAATGTTGTGTAGTAGATTACCCTATGCAGAAAAGATACACAAGATACGTCTTGATTGAGATAAAATTCTAATTGCTGGAGCTAATTTTAGGGTATTTTAGTTTATATAGTCCAGAGTAGCACTTTTCTTACCTTAGGCCTGGAAGACAATTCCAAGATATTCAAAGGACTTGATTTATTCCCTTTCATATCTAGGTTGCAGCTTGTGACTGATAGGACATTTTAGAACTACTAAGTATTGTCTTTTCATAGTTCATTGGTCGTTCTTTCTTCTTGCTCTGACTGACAAATGCTCTTAAGATATACTTCAATCCAATCAAGGTCTGAGACAGGAGAACTACTCAGCATATAGAAGCAGATGTATGTATCTATGAGCTGACCTTGAAGGAAAGAAATCAGGATTATTCTGATAATTGACTAAATAATTTATATAGAGGTTAAATAGTAGTGGTGCCAATACACAGAGCTAATTACCCTAAGTGAAACAATTGCTTTTATTAAGTGACCTTGTGTGTGTGTGTGTGTGTGTGTGTGTAAACCAGACTTTTCATAGAGCTTACAGCAACTGTAGAAGACATGCTGTATATATATCTATCATAAAGGTAAAGGTTTCTCCTGTCTAGTTGTATCCAATTCTAGGGGTGGTGCTCATCTCTGTTTCTTAGCTGAGGGAGACAGTGTTGTCCAAAGATATTTAAAGTACAGTAACAGAGTTGGAAAGGATCTTGGAGGTCATCTAGTCCAACCCCCTGCTCACGCAGGAGACCTATACTAGGGATTCAATCTGCCAAACTGCCGATCTTTCTGATCAACAAGCTCAGTGTCTTAGCATGTTTATACATTGAGGCTCATGGAACACTGTTACCACCAAACACTGTCCCACCAAAGCAGTACTATTTATCTACTCACATTTGCATGCTTTCGAACTGTTAGGTGGACAGGAGTTGGGGCAAGTAAAGGGAGCTCATCCTGTTGTGTAGTCCTCGGGTCTTGAACCCAGGCTTTCCAGCTAACAAGCTCAGCATCTTTAATCACTGAGCCACTGCTCCCCACCCATATATCTATTATAGAAACGGTAAATTTGATAAGAAAAGCAAACCTAAAATCAATTGAAATAATAGATAGACCAATCCTGCTTTAGTCAGATGCTTTGCTGCCAGATGTGTTCAGGGGAGAGTAATTGGCTCTAAAAGCTAACCTATGCCTCTTTGACTGGATTGACTTTTGCATCCAGTCAATCCAACATTTTTGCATTTTCGCAATTTGCTGATCATCCTTTAGGATGGTAATTTACTGTTAACTCTCTTTCCCCCTTTTATAGGTAGAGACCGTTATTATTTGTACCCCTCTACTTTGAAACCACTGCAGAGCAATCTTTAAAGGCAAGCAGGAAGGTTAAGACCAGGGTCCTTCAAGTTTGTACACATGATTTCCACTGTTAGGAAATCATTGCAGCATGCTTTTCTTGGTTTAAGATAGTTAATCAAATTTTGATTTCTTAGCAGTTTATTGGAGGCCAGTGAGAAGCAAGTCAGCGTGCAAATCAATTTGGCTTGGTCTAAGCTCTTCGTGTGTGCAGCAAGGGAATGACAATGCTGGGTGGGGAATTCTGAGGGTTGATGTCCCTACATCTTGAAGTTGCTAAGGTTGAGAAACACTGGTTTAAAGAACACCAGCATTATTTGCTATTGTCTCACTAGGTTCAAATGGGTTTATTTAAAATTGGTAATAGCTTCCAGATTTTGACACGCAGATTCCAGTGAGATACTTATAAAATTATTTGGACGTCCAAATGGCAGTTTGGATAGCATATCTGTGGATATAAATACAGAGTACAAAAGGGTTGTCTGTTCTGAACTAAAAGTACGGTGACCTAGCTGCATCCTTTAGTAGTGGGTATTTTCCTGCTTCCACTGAATACTTCCACTGAAGAAGAGTCATAGGTTTCTAGACCAGAAATTAGTATAATAGAGAATCTTCTGCCTTAAGATCAAAAACTAATTAAAAATGCAACCTGGTTTTCTGTAAGTAAGAGCTTTTAAAGCAAATCATGTCAAATTCCAAGAATCTGCAGACGTTCCAGAAGTTTGATCCATATGAAGGATACATACCAGAGGTGGGTTTCAGTAGGTTCTGACCAGTTCTGGAGAACCGGTAGCGGAAATTTTGAGTAGTTCAGAGAACTGGTAAATACTACCTCTGACTGGCCCCACCCCCATTTATTCTGTGCCTCCCGAGTCCCAGCT
Organism: Stegonotus admiraltiensis; assembly: GCA_032468215.1. Classification (NCBI taxonomy): domain Eukaryota; kingdom Metazoa; phylum Chordata; class Lepidosauria; order Squamata; family Colubridae; genus Stegonotus; species Stegonotus admiraltiensis. The sequence goes on along the minus strand of JANHZT010002899.1, from coordinate 118,253 downwards.
GATCGGGAGGCAATGGGGATTTTGCAGTAACTTTCCCCTGGAGTGGGGTGGGAATGGAGATTTTACAGTATGCTTCTCCTGCCATGCTCACCAAGCCATGCCCACCAAGCCATGCCACGCCCACCAAGCCACACCCACAGAACCGGTAGTAAAAAATTTTGAAACCCAGCACTGATACATACCCTGTTTCCCCCAAAATAAGACATCCCCTGATAATAAGGCCAGTTGGGCTTTTGAGTGCAGGCAATAAGGCCAAGCACTTATTTCAGGGTTCAAAAAAATATAAGATATAATATATTCTTATTTTTAGAAAACACGGTACTATATTCTTGAAAATTGCAAATATTTAGCACAGGTGTTATTCTGAACCTCTTCTTCTCATAGGAGGGTGTATTCATAGAAAAGAAAGAGAAGAGAAAAAAAAAGAGAAAAGATAGAAAAGAACCCCATTTCATACATTTAAAAGATTAGGTCTTTCTTTGTCCTTCAGAAAACAAATATTATACCTGATTGTCCTTCAAACTCTGCTGCTGCTATATATATAAATATATTTTCCTATAACATGTTTGTTTCTTTATGCTGAATGCCAGTGACTAGGAAAGCTCCATGCAATTGTTTCGGGCTGTTTCAAAATATTTTATTCCTTCATTCCATCAGAAATCTGATTAGTATTTGAGTGTTAATATTGGGATGGCACCTTCCACTGAATCTAGAGACAACAGACCTGCCTAGACGTTGAACATCAAACTGATTCATGGGAAATCAGCAGGTTTCACTCATCATTATTTCTGGCATTTGTTTGCTTAAGGCATCAATCTCATTCTGCCTAATAGGATGACTAGTTGTAACTTCCTTTCCAAAGGTTGTGTTATTCATGCACAGGACCCTAGTGCATGAAATTACATTAGGAAATGTAATTCCTTTATTGCCAGGAGCTGAGCTTAAAAGTCAACCTCAAGTAATAGGTCTGAAGTTGCTTATTCCTGGGATTCTACATACAGTAGTTTATCTGACATACTTTTGCACTTTCTCTGATCCTGCCTATCATGTGTTTGTTCTCATCAGGAGTCACTGCAGAAGCTCCTAACCCCTACCTTTTTCCTTACCATACTTTAATAAGACATGACACATGTGATAGCAACTGCTTGAAACTTTTGCATGCTAAAAAATTGGACAAAGCCTGTAACCCCTTTCTGAAATCCGTGCACATATGGCTACTTGTTCAATGTTTATGGGTTTTAGAGGTTTCCAACACTGCATCTCTGAAATTTGAAGATTTTTTTTTTCTGTGGAAAAGTTATTTTTGGCATTTCATAAAATGAAGATAGGGAGCTTTTTTTCTCCAACCATTTGAGGCTCTGAGTAGTGAACTTTGGGTGGTTTCCATTGTTTTGAACAAAAATAAGCAAAATATGCATGCGTACCCAAGTTAGAGCCCCATAATCACTTTGGACCAAAGGCATGATTAAATCTTATAGTTTTATCAGGAAAGAAAAAAGCATAGCATAACAGAGCATATTTCAGGTCATGCAGGCTACCTACAGACAAGGTTTGCCACCTACCTCTTTTTTGCATATATTTTGCAAAGTGGAGATACTCAGCAAATTTTCACTAGATGTTCAGACTGGACAGGTAATTTTATTTTGAATGTGTCATGCCTAAAATATCCAGATCTTATGTCATATAAAGCTTTACAGGTAATATCTATATTTTCAAACCATGCAAAAGCTAATGCAGTAATTTTAAACCTGGTGTTATTTTGCTATGGCAGGGTTGTCCCAAACCCAGGTCCTGATATCAACTTCAGCTTCTGAATCATCTTCAAAGGCCACGTACCATGGGATGTGTGTTGCACAGTCCAATTGAATGGTGATCAAGACATCAATTACCATTGCCAGGTAAGATCATAACGGATATAACAGCTGAAGCTGGTAAAGGCCCCTCTGGCCATGATTTCTATTTGGTACTTGTGCAAGAATTATGACTCCATGATGACTCTACAACTGCTTCATAAGGTGGGCAACTGCACCACAGTAACTACTGTGGTGTCCAGATGTTTACTCAAGAATAGCCACTCACTTTTGTAGAGTTTAATCTAAACCCCCTCAACATTAAAACTTTCCTCATACCAGTTCAATCTTTTCCATTTGCTGGAGGCAGTATACAGTTGGTGTCATTAATGTATTGATAATATTTCACACTAAACTGATAGATTTGATAACCAACCAAAACAAGATATGAAATAGCCAATGATAACAAAGATGATGGTAATAAGAAACATGATTTAGAAAAACTTCAAGAGAAGGAAGATCAACTTGAATGTGGCTTGGATTGATTACAAGAAGACATTCAACTCTTTGCCACGTGACTGGACAATCAAGTTAATAATAATAATAATAATAATAATAATAATAATAATAATAGAACTCAGTAGAAACATCAGAAGCTTTGTGCAAAGATCACTGGCACAACGGAAAACACAATTATTGATCAATTGTGATAGACTGGGAGTGGTTAATATCAAAAGAGAAACTTTTAAGGAAACTCAATATCATCATATCATTCCTCTGTCAAAAACATTGAACAAGACATACCATGGTTATCAAACATCAGAAATATCTACCAGGCTATCTCACCACCTTTACATGGATGATGGAAAAACACCATCTGAAATGGAATTGCTGCTCAATGCTGCCTGTATATACAACTGAGACATTGCAATGAGTTTGGACTGGACAAATGTGCCACTCTCACCATCATCAGGGAGAAAAAAATGTAAGGAATCAAGATACCCTTTGGAAATAACATCAAGTGTTTGGATGAAGATGATCACTACAAATACCTGGACATCCTTCAAGCTGGCAACATCAAGCAAGCTGACGTCAAGAAGAAGATTAGATAGGGAATACCTCATCAGAATGAAAATGATCTTAAAGTCTAAACTCAGTGGAGGCAAGGCCATCAAGGCACTTAACACCTGGGCGATTGCAGTAATGAAATACAAAGCAAGTGGATTGGATTCAAGCAGAACTAAAAGCCTTGGATAGGAAGACGAGAAACTAATAATTCATGGAACACTTGAGATTGTCTATGATCTAGCATGAAAATTACAGAGGGAGGGGAGAGAATATTTGTTTTCTTTCCCCAGAAAGGTGGGAAATAAGAAATAAGTAAATTAAGGCATCAATACATGTCGGAAATGAAGCTGGGGAAGAACTAGGAGTCTCACGGGGTGTTGGGTTGGTTCAGAGTGATGGCAGCTCTCCAGTATCCTTATAGCTTTTCCTCTCCTGCTGCCTTTCACCATAGCCCTGTGTGCATTTCCATGTTCATTCATAAACATGGAAATGATCATATTCCAATTTTTTCCTAACTGATCTCTAATACTGAAAGCTACAAGATCTCATGTTTATTCCTAGCAGTTGAGATGACTAAGTAGTTAAGATTGCAACATGCCAATCTTTTTTGTTCTGCTTATTGTTTATTAGTTCCTTTGTCTCATAATATTTTCTTGCCCTACACCACCACAACTTTTTTCCTGGACTATTTCCATGCAATCTCTTCTAAAATTGGAATAGAATAAACATAGAAATATTTTCATATACTTCTTCTCCGAAATACATGCCAGCCACAAACACCACAACTATCACTGTAATATATTTATATATACAGTATTTAGTGTTAAGTGCTAAATAAACATTTCAAATATTCAATGCTTTGTCTCTTAGGGTTCAGGGCAATCAGTGGTTTCCAACAAATCAGCTAAGTCTGTTTATTCAGGGATGCATATATCACTCTCTCCCTTTTCAATTTGGCAGTTATCTGTTTATTTAATTTCTCTGTGGGGATTCCCCTTCTTTGGAGAAGAAGCCTCCCCCTGAGATGGTAGCGTGTTGTGTTTCCTATTCTCATGGCCTTCAGAAGCTTCCAAAATCTTTGCTCTTTCAGAAAGCCTTCATAATCTGATTGTGGTGGAGCTGCTGGCCTTAGTAATTATTAATTACTATATTTAATTTTTATTGTATTTATTAATTGGGTTCATATATATTGCTGATGCTATTTTCAAACAGCTTAGAACCTTCTGAGATTGAATGACCTAAACATTTTAAATAAAAGTATAATTAGTTTAACCTGCCATGATATCAAGTTTTCAGGAAACCTAAATACCGGATTCATCATATGTTCAGAAACTTTCAGAGATCTATTTGTGCAGAGATGTAAGGGGTTTTTTTTGTAGCGCAATGCCCCATGGAGAATGATTTTAGAGCTTCATGTGAGTGATGAGGGCTAGAGTCACCCTCATGCACACACTTCTCTGCTATTTCTGATTCATGATGACCCAACTTTTTCTCTCTTAATCACTTATGGTGCTGCCTCCCAAAAACCTTGGTGATAATTTCAAGATCATTTTCATCCCACTCTTTTCCCCCCACTCTTGCGCAGAAGTAGATTCACCTCTGCCATTCGACATTGCTTGTTCTCATCCTACATAGCATGAGTCTTCTTCCCATGCTCTTCTTCATCTTCCACTTCCCTGTCTCTTGCACAAAAATATACTCCATCCGTCCACTTATAAAAAGTGCTTTTTCACATTCTTTGCACCATTATAAATTTTAAATTTATAATGGTGCAAAAATTTATAATGGGGGTTTTAAATTTGTATTGTGGGTTCTTAAATTTTTGGGCCAAATTATTTAATATTTTTAATTGGTTTTAACTTTT
>JANHZT010002899.1:74236-91703 GCA_032468215.1 Stegonotus admiraltiensis | reverse complement strand
TTCTGGCTGTACACCGCCCTGAGTCCTTCGGGAGGAGGGCGGTATATAAATTTAATAATAAATAAAAATAAAATAAAATAAATAATAAGCTCATTTTTTTCTTTAAAAAAAATCACATCTTCCTATTTGGTTTTTCAATTGAATTTTATTGGATTTTTTTGTTTTACTGTTATCCACCCAATATGTTTGATGCAATATAAAAACTCCGTAGACAAAGAATGGTACTATGTGCCCATATACAAACAGATAATCCTTATTTAGTGACTTCCTCTTTACTCCACGTTTGTAGTTATGATGGTGATAAAAACAACTTTATGACCAATTCTTGAATTTATGATCTTTGTAGGTCTGTAAAGCAATGGAAAGCTGAAGTAAGACTGGAAGCACAGTCATGATTGCAATTGTGGTAGCTAAACGAGGATTACCTATGCATACTCACACATGTATACAATTTTATGGTTTCAGATTTATACATGGTAAGCTGCTTAAACTGTTGCACAAAATTTCTTGCCACCTACATTTGCTTTTTGTTATTTTAAAATGATAAACTAGCATCATCATTGTTATTTTAAGATGATAAACTCTTAAACAGTGCCACCTATCGGGACCCCAGAAAAGTGCCCTTTCTGGACAGAGCCTGCTCTCTGAAATGACATTCTCTTGAGATATGGGTGGCTCCCACCCTGAAGCTACTCTTAAAGATTCAGCTTTTCTCACGGGCTTTAGGCTAGGCTGTTGTTGTAGGGTATACGTATGTTGCCACTGGCCTGATTTGTCATCTAATTTATTGTTTATTTGTGTATTGCTCTGTATATTTGCTTGAAGCTGCTCAGACTTGATTGGAATTGGGTGGTGGCCAAGTTGACAGATTGAATAAATAAATCTAGCTTTGGGTTTCTAATTTTCTGACCTAGTCATTCCTTGTAGATTTAGAAAGATATGTTTCAAATGATTTGTGATTATTTGTTCTCTTTTTACATATAACTTCAACCAGGCTTCCACATCTATAAAAGGATAAGTCCCCCTGCTTTGCTATACACCTTTTATTATGAATTCTCTTGCTTGGATTCCTAGGCTATTAATGCCAGGAATTGGCCGGTCTGTGATTTCTGATTAGAGAGGTGCTCACACATGAGAATGCAAGCAGGCAGATAAGTGACAGTATGTCAAATGAATGAAGAAATAAGTCGCCTATTGAGAGGCACTGGAGCAGCAAATGGGGGAAAAATTGAGGAGAGGCGATTTCCCAAGACATTATTGTCTAAACTCAACAAAATGAGAGAAGACAAATAATGTCTGTTAAAATGTTGATTTCTAATTGATTCTACAAGTTGTAATAGGGAACAGTTTCTCAAGTCTTAGCTGGGGTTTAAATGAAAAAGGGGGGAAAAGCACTTTTAAAAATACATATACAATGCTCTTCTATAATACGATGAATAAAGAAACAGCTGTTCAGTTCATTGTTTGAGTTTCCATGGTAAAAGAGCAAGAGGTGGGGGGCAGAGTTTACTGATTACACAGGCAGGATGCCAAAAGGAAGGTTTAAATTTGGGTCTCTTCCACTTTGTCAGAATAATGAATAGCACTCAGTTATATTTCTGCCTGTGCCTTGAAAGATGTCTAGTGAATTATGAGGTTGAGAAAAAAGATCATTTTTCTTCTAACCCATTTAGTTGGAGTAATATAACAGAAATATTTTTTTAGAGATATAATACTGAAAATATACAGAACATGTTACATCTATCTTTTCCTCTTTGAGCTGATTCTGATGTGATTTAGACACAATGCCTGGATGGGGGATATATTTTGTGGAGCATTGTAACCCCATACATGGGAGATGGCCCTGCAACCCCAATGCACAACAAAAGAAGAGTTCAGAAAAAGAGACTAATGCGGGTCATATTTGAAGATATGTATTGAAATGTATACTATTGTTCAGGTAGGGAGGAACAAATGACATTTTGAACTATGAATTTCTGCCCTAGGCTCTTCTCTTCTACAGCAAAAATGTGTTGGCACAGTTAAACCAGCAGGATTTAGAGTTGAGGAATCAGATAAAGTTGAGCCGTGGTGGCGCAGTGGTTAGAATGCAGTATTGCAGGCTAATTCTGCTGACGGCTGACTGCCAGCAGTTCAGTAGTTCGAATCTCACCGGCTCAAGGTTGACTCAGCTTTCCATCCTTCTGAGGTTAGTAAAATGAGGACCCAGATTGTTGGGGGCAATATGCTGACTCTGCAAAATGCTTAGAGAGGGCTACAAAGCACTGGGAAGCAGTATATACAGTACCTGTAAGTCTAAGTGCTATTGCAGGGGTGTCAAACTCACGTTGTCACAGCAGCGTCACGTAATGTATTGGGACTTTTTTACCCTTTGCTAAATGGGGTGTGGGCGTGGCCAGTGTGTGACGCATTCGGCCCATGAGACAGGTGTTTGACTGCCCTGTGCTATTGCTATTGTTGTGATATTTCCTCTCAAGAACAATCCATTGCAGAATTAATTCCTCTTATGTAAGCAGGATGAAGAGTCTGAGAGAGAAAAATCACATTATAATAATCGGAGCAATACAACTCAGGCAGTTTGTTATTCTAATAGCATATTTATTTATTCATTTGCTTTATAATCACTTTTCCCATACAAAGAAGGAACTCAAAGGTTACCCCTCCCCAAATGAAAAATTTAAAAACATAAATGGAAAATAATACAATTACTACCATTAACATTAGAACTAAGTCAAGTTGATGACTTTTTTTAATTCACTGTTATTTGTCTGGCTAAGACTTGAACAATTCTTGAACATTTCTATATACCTTTGTCCAAAAATGGAAAGTGGTAGCAACAGTAAATTCCACATAATAAATTCAATTTTGGGAGAGAAGCTACATCAATATAGGTAAATAAAATGTAGTTCACAGATATCCTACAGCTTTTTAAAAGAATTTAAAAGAACGTTGCACAATGAAGAAAAACAAATATATTTTTTGAGTTTTATTTTAAAAATATTTGCAAAAGAATAAACCTGTTGATAAATAAATAAACCACTTCAATAATCAACAGGTTTATTCTTGAATCAGAATTACTTTTGCTTTCAGCTTAGTATCAGTTAATTTGTTTTATTGTAAACTGCCCAAAATCACTTCTTTGTGAGATGGGCAGCTATATAAACTAGATAATTACATAATATAGATGAGTGGTACATTTAAGGTGTCTGCATTTAAATGTGTAATGGGAAACAGGAGGCAGACTACATGCTTATTGCTTTGGATCATGTGACAAGGTAGGCGAGGACGTAGAATGGAGCAGTTTGACATTCTATAGAACTTTAGATAATAGCTTTATCAGAGTCAATCTGCAAGCTTTGTAGGATTCTTGCCAAGTTTACTTCATTTTGTGTCTTATCTCCCTACCAGGTTATTCATTTTAGTCCCACCAATCTAGATTTGGGCGCCACAAGAAAAATCCTGGAAAATCATGAGTTGCACTTTTTCACCTATAAATCATCTGTATTGTACATGGTGCAACTTAGTCCACCAATCTCTTCTACTGCTAACAGTGATGGGTTTCAAAAATTTTTTACTACCGGTCCTGTGGGTGTGGCTTGGTGGGTGTGGCATGGCTTGGTGGCTGTGGCTTGGTGGGCATGGCAGGGGAAGGATACTGTAAAATGTCCATTCCCATCCCAATCCAGGGGAAGGTTACTGCAAAATCCTCATTTCCTCCCGATCAGCTGGGACTTGGGAGGCAAAGAATAGATGGGGGCTACCGGTTCTCTGAACTACTCAAAATTTCCACTACCGGTTCTCCAGAACTGGTCAGAACCCAACTCTGACTGCTAGGTAACATACACAGCAAAGAAGTTCATAAACTCTGTTCTAAATTAATTTTTAATGGATTATTATCACAGATGTGCTTGTGATTTCCCAAGAATTCACTGAATATGAGCAGAATATTCCATTTGTCCAGAAGAGCAAAATCAAAATCTATTCCTAAGAGATGGAAAAGAGGAAGATTACATTCATGTAATCTGCTGATTTTTAAAATATAAGCTTAAATACTATTTTGAGGGGTGGTGGATATAGAACATGTAAGAAATATGTTACAGAAACATCTACTGAAGACTGATAAAGTACCAGACATTAATACTTAGCTACAATCAATGTACAACAGCTGAAAAAGACAGAGAAACTAAGAATTATGCCATAAAATCATAAAACACTGCAAAGAAAATAGAATATTACTCAACCACATAGACATTCCTTAGAGGTACAATAAACAATGCATTTTGCCCACAGCAGTACATTAGGAACACAACTGCTATTTGTTTGAACTCTGTCCTCCATTTTAATGATTCAGTTTTCACAATTAAAGAAAACTACATTGAAGAAACTATGCAATATTGTGGTATTGTCTTCTGAAAACCTGATATTTAAGTCAAAGGACTCAAATTGAGAAAGATTGTTTAATTTCCCAGAAATCTCTACATGAGATCAAAATACTTTAAAAATAGAGTTCTTAGGTTATAATCATTAAACCCCTTTCCCTTACATGAGAAATAAACACTGAACTTTTTGGACTTTTGAAAATCATATTGTCTTTTAACTTTATGGATGCCTGCCTTAAGCTGATGTTTTTATAAGAAGGCTGTCTGAACATACAATAAATCCTTCTTTATTCTATAGGATGCAAAAAATAAAATAAAAATAAAACTGACCCTATGATAGCAGCTAAACTCGTCATGACCATAACTTCTAAAACTAGATAATGAAGTATGTGTTATATTTTACTGACTTTGCAGAACCCTGCACTTATATTTATGCAGTCTATCTTATTTCAGGATGGAAGTGACTAAACTCTGATTCATTACTAGGAATAAGTTCTGCTCCCTTTTATATATACTGTATTATTGTCATTTTGAACTGAAATGATGGCTCTTTTGGAATATTGAATCCTTATGCCTTTGGCTTGGCATGTTTGGAAAATTGGTCCTAAGCAGCCATGCGTGATTTGATTATGAAAGAAGTGGCAGTTCAATCAATAAGTAGGAAGAATGGTAGTTTTAAACTAAAAACTGGGCAAATTGATAAAAGCAATGAAAGATCCACCCAAAATAATGGGATGAGAAAGTCTTTTTGCTATTTCTATTTTGCTATGAAGTCTTTTAAAGAAAGCTTTTCTTGAAGATTTTGAAGGTGCTTTGTGCTTAAACCCATTACAATTTTGGCTCTGCCATTTTATATTTTCAATTCATACTTTCTGATATAGGAAGAAACTGCTGTAATTCAAACATTGGTTTGATACTGTGATTCAGACATTTGCCCCAAGGTTTCCTAGTACCAAATGCTAGTGCTGGAGGTATTTGTTGAACTTTTTCATCTTGGAATGCCCATTTTCTTATACACTGGAAAGACTGCTGTTTTAAGACAAGCCAAGGTGTGGGATCTGACAAGTTTGTTATTCTAGGCCTGGCAAATGCAAACTTCTTTGAACAACCTCTCTACTCCAATTAATAGTTACTTATTTTCATTCTAAAATTACCATTCATTTTATTTCTTCTCAAAATAAGTTATATGCTAAATGCTTTCTAACATATTCAGTATATAAAACATATATAAATCTGAATATTGATGGATGTGAACAGTAGAATGAAGAAAGGAATGAAGAAAGGAATAAAATCTACATATCTGGAGTTACTGAAGTCCATAAATACAAAATATGTAATTGCATCAGTTTTGTTTAAAATATCTATCACATACTTTCTCTTTTAAACATTGCTCTTAAAGATCATTTTAATATAGGCTCCTTCTTTAGTGCAAAAGTAAAAAAAAGAAAGAACCTATATCTAAAATTAGCTTATATTTATTTATTTGTTTGTTTGTTTGTTTATTATGCATTAGCAATGCAACATTCTCTGCAGGAAAAAAAAATTGAAAAAGTTACAGACAAATAGCCAATGTGTGTAATATTGGACTAGGGTCAGGTAAAAGGCTAAATGATCATTTAACCCTTTAGTCCACTTTAAATATATCTTTGTCAAGTTTATGGAAAATAAACTAGGTACCTGAATTTGTTTTATTTCCTATTTTCAAATAATTGTTTTGTTAAAAATGTCAGGGAATGTCATCTGATTTCAGACAATAAATTTGCTCATATGCCAAGCAACAGTCCAACATTGACATGATTAATGAAAAGGTAGCATCTAATAAAAGGTTCTTTTAGCATTTGATTCCATGTTTTATTGGACCAGTTCCTGCTTCAGCATCCAGAAATTTTTCATTTTTTGCAAGATATATATATGGGCCTTTTCCCCCATGTCTGTCACAGAGAAGAAAAGATTTTCTCTTAAATTAGTGGTGTGGGGGAGAGAGCTAGAAATGTTAGATTTATCTAAAAGGAAAGGGCCAAGAGCTGTTCGTCCTTTTACTGAATTTAGATAATAATAATAAACTTTTCACATTTTCCTGGCAAAGTTCTTCTTCTAGATGTTTCTTGTAAGAAATATCTCTCAACCATTGTCTCAAAATTAAGATGATCTCCCATTTCATTCACCTCCACTTTCCCTCTTCTCCCCCTCCCAATGAGAATGAGTAGCCCCTTTCTCTTCAGGGACAATTTCACATTAGTTTCATGCATTTCAGCTGTCATAGATGAATTAATCTGACATCCAGAGGGTTGTAATAAAGGATCCAAATGCTCTTCATAATTGGCATGGGTGAACAGTTTTGTCATCAAATCCTGAAACAACTGAAACTTCGCAGAACTTTTACCTCCATGTAAAGCAGATGACAGTAATACAAACACAACAAAAGTTAAATATTTGTCAACATGGCTGGATACTTTTCCAGAAATTATTGCAGCAAGTTCATTGAACTAATTTAAGCAAAATCACTTATGGTTGTGGTTTCCAACCAGGACATTTATATTGGTTTTGAATATTTTCAAGTTCAGGTAATTTTCAAGTTCTCTCAAAGTGCTTATTCACATTGCCTGCCTCTTTCCTAGAACAAGCCAATAACTATTTTTTAAGAGTAGAAACATACTTTATTCACCCTTCATTTGTTGTAATTTGATATGTTTTCCTGCTTGAAAGTAGTTTTTTCTTCCTATGTTGTCTCAAGAACTCTTGTCCATTTGGAATGCAGCATTTTACTTCCTATAGGCTAATTTCAGAAGTCAATTGGCGTATTCAGAGAAGGTACAACATGAGTTTAACTGAACAATAGTTGTCAATATATGAACTTCTAAGACTTCTTCATACTCAGTATTAAAAGAGCACACTAGCTAAGAGTATTTGCCTTGATGTAAGAGGTTACTGATTCAAACCCTAGCAAAACTTTTAAAATTACTACTTCCTGTATCTACTTTGCTTTCCCTGAAAGAAAGGTACAAAATTGCAGTGTTATATCATTTTTCTATTAATTAATTAAAGAGGCCTCATATGTAACTCCTTTAAGAAATTATTATACCTGACATTAACAAGACTGACAGCAACATCCCAAAGAAAGAATTAACATCTTTTATCTAAAGCAACATAGTTAATCTTACCAAGGGTTAGCAACCTATGATCCACAAACTGGATATGACCTACCATAGTCTCATCTCTCTCTCACTTCCTCTATCCATTGTTTAGCCATGCTTCCCCATTTTTTCCCTAAGAAAGAAATGTATTTCTATGGTTTAACCTAAATAATAATAACTTTATTGTCATTGTACGTGTATACACAGTATACCCATACAGCGAAATTCATTTAACACCCAAAGACCAGGTCCAACACACATAACAATCCCCAAGCACACTCTCAAATACAAATATATTCATCTGTTACAGTGAGAGAGAGTGGCCTGCCCCCCATACAGAGACATGGCTTCTGGCACTTATGCAGAAGAAAGTTACTGAGCCCTCACATAAGCCATTCAGATGCCATCAGCCCTTCATTTTTCTACAGAGAAATAAAAATCTCCAGTTATAGACTTTGTTCATTTCTGCCTTCTAGAAATGTTTGCTGACAGTTTTGGTGATGGGGCAACCAGGCAAGTGCTGATAACCTCAAATATATTTATAAACAGCCCTTTGATTTGTTATTTTGATATGTGTGATAGTTGCAAACTGCATGTGTCTCTAATACAGAAGTGGGTTTCAGCAGATTCTGACCAGTTCTGGAGAACCGGTAGTGGAAATTTTGAGTAGTTCAGAGAACCGGCAGTTAAAATTCTGAATGGCCCCACCCCCATCTATTCTCTGCCTTCCAAGTCCCAGCTGATCAGGAGGAAATGGAAATTTTGCAGTATCCTTCTCCTGCCATGCCCACCAAGCCATGCCACGCCCACCAAGCCACACCCACAGAACTGGTAGTAAAAAATTTTGAAACCCACTACTGCTCTAATACGTCTTCTGTGAAAAAGGTTGACACTATCCCATGGACTTTTCCACATGTAATCTCCTGAGTGGCCTCCACAAGCCAGGAGAAAGAAGGATTTAACAAAAAGGGGTAACAGTCCCAAGAATCTGATCCACTTTCTCAGAGTTACAGGATGAAACTCTCCCCAGCTTACCTGGCCAGTCCATGCCTTTGCACTTCATATTGCGTTTTTTTGTAAAATTAGTTTGAATATATTCAAATTTAAGTGTTTTGAGTGATATAAAGCTGGTGAAAGTATGCAAAGGCAGCCTTGAAGTATGATGTAAATTGTATTTTTTAACATAAAATAAAATAAAATGTTAAAAACATTATGGAAGAACAGTGGGTTCTTGGACATGGGCTGATTTCCAGAATTGGACTGGTTCCAGAACTAGCAAGAAGGTTGGCCCCATGACAGAAAGAGAATGCATGAGAAGTAAAAGGATCTGCTTGAAAGACCCTTTGTGAAGCCTCAAGGAAGCAAGCCAGAGGCCCATAAAAACTTCTTCCTTAAAGATAAATGAAGACAATTATATGGGAACCAAGCCTCATTATCTAACTCTGCACTTGAAACAGGTTCATAGATCCAGTAATATAAACCAGTTTCCTGTTTTCCAAATTTGCCTTGAAGTGCAGTATTTTACATCTGCCTGAGTTTGGCCCGAGTCTGTTTTTTAGAAACGGGGACCACCACTGTGGTCAAAACAAACCATTCCCTCATCAAAAAGATTGTGGCTTGATTTTAATGATACTTCCAGTTGGAATTCAACTGGTCCCTGAAAATGTCCTAAGAAAAGGAAGACAAATGGAAACTGCTAATATATGGAGAAGGAAATGCTACATCTAACAACCATTGCATTGTATTCTGTAATTACACATTTTAATATACACCTATAGAAAAAGATGGAGAATGCTTCAGTCCATATAGGATAGCAACACATAAATAACTGCAAAAGTGCAGAGTATCTGTCAGGTGGAGTAGTTGAAGGATAAAATGGAAAAAGAAATGGAGAAAGAACACATCTGGCTTTAATACTCTTGACAGCTTTTCTTCCTTCCTTCTTTTGGTTCAGGGCAGGCTTTTCTTTTTTCTTTTTTGCTACACATCTGCGTAATTCTTTCATTTTGGCAAACAAACAGCATTTAAACTTCAGTTCTGCTGTAGGGTTTCTTCAGAGTGATGCAACATTTAAAAACTAGCCTTAAAAATGAACCAAGCCTGTTCCAGATACTCAGCCTTCATCTGGTTATGTGGAATTCAGCCCAATCTCATACTAAGCATCTTGGATTTCACAGAGCACTGCAGCTTCCTGGGCCACTTGTAAGATAAGAAGGTCCACCTTTCAGTGAATGAGACTTGAGAGAAAGAGAAACCAGACTGTCAGCTGGCACTTTGCCTTGTGCGGTTGCAACTGAACATCACATTTCCTGCTCTTGCCTCAGTCCCATGAGCTGTAATAGACCTTGGTCTGGCTGGCAGACAAATAATGGGACTGCATCTATTTAAAAAAAAAAGTATTAATGTTACAGCTATATTTAATGCAGTATATCTTGAGCTGTTATACAGGCTTTATCATGAAACTCTTATTGAGTGAAAACCACAGTAAAGCTGTAATGACTTAGGCAGAATGCTGGATTAAAAATTTAACACCTATAATGAAACTGGCTTAAATGCAATTTTTTTCCCTAGTGGCTGCCTATACAGTATGTGACAAGAACAATTTAGCAACCATGAAAGAGGAAGAATTTATTTTAACACTATTACTATTTAGGGTACAATTTAGCTTCTTGATTAAATTTGTGCTGTTTTGGTCCTTCACAGTTCTATGCTGTGGTCTTTTGACAGAAGCCCAATCTTTAAGCTGCTGTTACTGAACTATTTGACATCTTCCTCAATTGTAAACAAAAGATACAGGGCACTTCCAGCACACAGACTGAATATACCATCACTTCATAGAAGTGAGAAACTGCCAGTCCTAGTGAAGGAATCACAAAGACATAGAGTGGATTGAAGTGCTGGGTGAATGCATCCAATAGCTATACATAAATTCTATAGTAGACCACACTGGACAACATTTAAATTAGCCAGTTAAAGTAGGGTTTGGACATTTGTGTGTGGTCCCCTGCATCCCATTTGCAACCCCAGAATGTGCCTCACCCCACTGGAGGCTAAAACATGCTTTGTATGGTCCTTTCGCTTTCAGTTACTTAAGTAATCCATTATATCACATAATAATCAGATCACCACCACCCCAAAAATATTAAAACCTTGGTAGGTTTTTCCCCCCCCTATTTGGAGGAAGCTTGAAGGACAAAAACAAAAAGCCCTTGCAGCTCTGCACAACTTAAATTACCAACATCACCAAACCCCAGGGAAAAGAAAGAAAGAAAAAAACAAAACAAAACAGCCCACCTACTTGGATGACACCACCACTATATCCAGCAGCGTTCAGGAAGGGTGTTTGGAATTTATCCCCAGGCCAAAAAGGCTGCCTTTCCTCTTCTCATCTCATCTCCATCAGCATCTCTTCATTACCCTTTTGTCATGATTGGGTCTCTCTGTGATTTCATCTGACTTTTTTTCCTTTTATAAGGAAAAAGTCAGAGGAAATCACAGAGGCAATCTTTTATTTGGCAGCTGAATTATTGCTATGGAATAAGACAAATTGCATTGTAAATATATATTCTATTTATTACAAGCTGAAGTCATGGAAGCATTTCACAGCTATAACCCTTAAGATTATATGGAAGATAAACTATCACTAATTATTGTTAGAAATGAGAATTACCCTACAAAAGGGCCTTCGCATGTTCAAAAAGTATTTAGCAAAGAGAGGAAAAATATGTCATATAAAAATATATGATTTTCCTTCTTTTTGTTATCTTCTGTTTCCATGACAAGATGATTCAAAATTGTTTGTATTTTTGTGCAAGTACAGAACAACTTGGCAATTAGTATTTCCATTTCAAATTGACACATTTCTTTTTGTTGCTGCTTGCCAAGTGAAGCTGTTACTGAAAATTTATATTGAGATGATAACTCTAATGTTGAAGTATTAATCACAGCTGTGAGTACTTTTTAAGAATAAGTAATATTTAGGTTGTACTTATAACTAATATTAATGCCAAAGTGGCTCACTTCACACATCATGCCAGTATTGGAAGAAAATTCTGGTCTGGTCTACAGCCAGGTAAATGAGCATAGGTCATCTCTTTGAAGTAGAAGTAGGATTTATTTCAACAACAAAAACATGAACACACAATCCAGCTGACTATAGATTTTGAACATTGAGAATGATAGTACTTACAGTAACAATGGACTTTGATTTGAAGTATGTTAGATATGTAAATTGAGGTGTTCCTGCCTTAAGTATGTGTGAAGTCCCTGAGAGGAAAAAAGTCCATTCCTTGTTCTGTGAGGTAGGTGATCTTAGATGTGTAAATCTCTTCCTTCATGTGGAATTTTATGAGGAATCTGGCATCGGGGATGCAGCATTATGATAAAAGAATTCCTTTATTTTGAGGGGATTCTGTTTTATATTTGTTTGGCAGTATTGACTTACCTACTGGAGAGATATGCTTAATTGCAGCCCTCATGCCCAAGTCATGCATAATGACTTGGGTGTGCATAAGAGCATGCATAAGGGTGTGCACAAGCACACCAGCGTGCCTACCGTCCCTGTCCTACTGTCCCCATTTATTTGTACTCATTTCCTATGTTCACGTCTATGTTTATACTTATACCTGTTATCTTGTAAATGTTTGACAAAATCAATGAATATAGTAAAAATAAAGTAAAAATAAAAGCTTAAACTTTGTTTTGAGGTTACCAGTATATCAGAGGTGGTTGAAGTTGATGTGTGTCCTCGCTAAGGAGTATGTATGTGTCATAGAGGCTTATTATTCTTTATTTTTTATTCTTCCAACACTAGCCATAAACTGAAGTTTCTAAACAACAATAACTTGGATCATATCATACAGTAAGGCACAAGTTTTAAGCAGATCTTGTTGAGTAAGAGAGAAATGGATGGATTTAAACAACAATAGGTAACAAGCAATAAAGTATTCATACCCCTGGTAGATGATGGGACTCCCAAAATGTGGGATGATAATGATGATGATGATTCTGCATCCATCTGATAAGGCTGGTAATTAAGTATGCAAAACTTTGTAGTTAATTTGTCCGCAACAAGAAAAGGGCAGTTAGCACATTCCAACCAATCTGTTTACAACAGAAAGAGGAGTCAACCTTGTTTCCATTGCTGTCCTGATTCATGATGGTACATGTTCTTTGATGAAGCTTTCACACGGCCTTCCAGAATGAGAGGCTCAAAAAACAAAACATCTAAGAACAGAAGTGAGCAAAATGAAGAGTTCTTTTCCCCAACAAAATGAAATTTCTCTGGCTAAAACTAGCTATACCAGTCCTACATAATGTTGCCAAAAGATGCTGATGCTGTGTCAGATTTCTTTGTAGAAATGCTGGCATGAAAAACCATACTTGGCAATTAATTAGAAACACAATAGAATGCTAAGTAATCTAGACTTAGATTCCACACATGTTCAAAACAGGAACACTCCAAAGAGGAAGCAGTATTTTCTCTGGTCAGCAGGGGGCACAAAGACCCTAGCACCAGGCCCCGTTGGACTAGGAAGAACAATCTGGATTTGCCAAGCTTTCAACAATTCCCTTGAGGAGTAGCAGAATAAGAACCTTTGTAAAAAAAAATGTTGGGCATAAGCACCAAGTTTTTGAAAGGATTAAAAAGTACCTTTTTTCTGCTTGCCAGATAAAACTTTGAGGGAAGTTAGCAACGGAAAAGTAAGATATATATTCCCAGGATTAGAAATTTAAACTATTTTGAAATAACATACTGTTATCTCAGAAGACTAAACTTCTGGTGCTGGGGGTTGACTCAGATTGGATCATAGTGTTAAAGAAGCTGATTTAGATACCTCAGTGCAATGATTTCCTAGATTTATAAAGTTGGTCTTGAATTAGTCTGTCATTTCCTTGGAAGGACACGCAATTCACCATTAAAAGTTAATTATAGTTGATTATATCACTTTTCCCACAACTCTACACACCATTGTCACTCTTAAAAGATTTCAGCCTTAAGAATGTACATTTAATTCCCAATCATACTCATTTTTCTCATTTAAAAAGGTCCAATCACCTTCTGAGAAGAAATCATTAACACAAATAAAAATAAAAAGCATACTGGCTTCACTAGAGAAACATACCACTCCATAAAAGGAAAGAAGGAAATACTACTTGAGCAATCACTTACAGCTAACATTAAAAATAGGCCTCAGACTGACCACCCAAGATTGCATTCCTCCACTTGCCTGAAGTCCAGCAAAATCTATGTCAAATTTCAAGATTATGAATGCTCAGTCAATCGTATCCTTAAATCTCATCTTGTGATGTAGACTTCAAGCCTTTTTCGTGCTGTCAACAACTTCCCACTTCCTTGTAGCCTTTGCCACAAAACTCCCAACTCGGTTATGTTAGTCATCATGAGAGGCAGCTATGTTGTAAATTTCAAGGAACCCATTGCTTCCTTCCAATCTATTCCCTAAGGAGATGTGTGATACAGAAATATTCAAAAAATTTGTAATAACTCTTATCCACAGAGATGGTAATATGGATGTTATTTTAACTCAAGCACAGGAACATCTCCAATGTTAATAAAAAAAAAGGAGTAAAACATGGATTGGGTTTTGCGGATGGAGGAAAAGTTCATCATAAGAAAACATAGGAGACAATCATTCTATAAATTGTTGTTGCAGTACAATGACAATCATAAATTAAAAATGACCCAAATCTTATGAGACCCCCCACAATCGTAAAAGTTTTAGCAACTATTATATGGAATCCCATCACCTGTCTAGCAGGAATACTGTCTCTTACAAAGTGTAGCTATTGTGTGAGATTGCATGACAGCTCTGGGATGAGATCTCCCAAATCTCATGCTATGACAATTTCATAAGTTTAAACCTCATAGGTTTGTTGAAAATGACTATAAGAAATATTGAAGTATACATGTTATGGTACTCAAGTGATCTGATTTATTTCAAATGAAATAAATAGTTGCACGTTTGAACAACTGAACCCAGCAATGTTTCAAAAAGGTATCCTGGAAATACTTGCTCTAGCAAAGGTATGGGTGACAATTTCATTATTTGCAATTATCATTGTAAAGATACGAGCCAGTGGAGAACTTTTTAATTCTGTGGGTACTTTTAGAGCAAATAGCTATTATAAACTGAGCTAGCCAAGAGAACTGTTCTGGTAGAAATATATAAAGGACACCTGATAGCATCTCTTCCATTAGCAGTTATTAAGATAAAGTCCCTTGCTCCTTAGGCTATAAATAGAGTCTAATCCTCTTCCACTTCTCTAGTGCACATGCAGGAAGAGAAGATAAGGGGAGTCAAGGCTTAATGCTGAGAAAAAGTATTGCCATAAGTAGCTCTTTCCCTATATAATTACTTTAAAAATACTTCCATGTTTGTATTTAGGGATTCAGTTATACTGTACTGCAGTACAGCGTAGCTGATTAGGCTTTATTTAATTGAAATCTATTTAAAATCTGCATATTTAATTAAGGTGGTTGATTTATTACAATATTGAAAAAGGAAGATAACCCCTATTAAAATTTTAAATGTTACAAACCAAATCTGTAAATATTACCTGAATGACTATTAAAAAGAGTTATGCTACATCTAACATTACTCTACTTTTTTTAGAGAGTCTTAATATGGCACGATTTTATCAATTCTTTTATTTTTAATTCATTTGATTCATGCTAATTTTATTGCTTTTTAAAATTATCATTTAGCATCACTTGCAGGAGTATTAGTTTTTCTCTTCCCTTCCCACAATAAATCAAAGTTCTCTGTTTATACAGAAATCTGAGCATATTTAATTGAAAAATAAAATATTCCAGACCTTGTACATTGCAATTCATTCACATGGGTAGTACTCTGTTCTTTGATTGATTATGCGCCATCAAGTCATTGTTGACTCTTAGTGAGAAAACAGATTTTCTCCAAGACAATCTGTCGTTAACCTGATCCTTTAGTTCTCCCACTACTCCTCGCTACTATAATTGACTCACCTTGTTGCTAATCATTTACTTCTCTTTCTTTACATTTTCTCAGTGTTATTGACATCTCAAGAGAACTATGTTTTGCATAATGTATCTAAAGTATGATAATTTAAACCTTGTCATTTGTGCCTTGAGAACTCTAGGTTGATTTCTTCAATGATTCAGTTTGTTTTCATGATATTCTCAGGAATCTTCTCCAGCTCTAACATTTAAAAGCATGAATATTCTTTCTATCCTGCTTCTTTTGTCCTGCTTCCATGAGTGTCGCAGGGGAAACTGTGCCTGCACAATTCTGATTGCTGTAGGAATAGCTGCTATTATACTATCTGAATATCTTTTCCAAGGCCGTCATCATGGCTATTATACCAGTCCTAGTCTGCCATTTATTTCTTGAGTGCTGGTTCCTTTATGGTCAATAATGAATCCTACAAAGGGTAAACTATCCACCACCTTCTTGCCAAACACTGAACTTTATATCAGATGTATGCAACAAGGTTAGGTCTGTTGTAAAATGTTTTGAAAACTTACTTGATGATTCCCAAACCTTGCAGAGGCCATTTTGATAATTACAAACCATCAAAAGAAAAACTTAGACAATAATAAAATATATTATGTAGGCCAGAAGTTAAGAATATTTTTGGCCAGCTTTGCAGTAAGTGCAAGTTCCAAGATTGAGTCTGGGACTTCAAAGGATGAAGTGTGCTAAATTATAGAGATCCAGTCTTGTGTTAAAAGTCAGCTGTGTGCAAGGAAAAATCACAGAGGTGTGATGCCCAGTGAAGGACGAACAGAGACAGGAGAGAGGGATAAGAAGAATTAGGATTTACTTTTCAGATATATGAAGTGGCCACCAATCTTTCATCTCCTGTTCTTAAATGGTAAAAATGATAGCCTGGGAAAAAAAACTTCTTTGCCAAAAGCCCCATCCCTCGGTTCATTTGAAGTATATTTATAAGATGTAAAAACAGAACAGGAAAAGCCCTCCGTCACCTTATAGGCTTACAAAGTAATCTACTACCCTGGAGTATGGAGTGGTGGTTTTTTAAAATAGAGAAATATTTAGAAAGGTTTATCAGGCTGGAAAAGTTTCTTTAAAGAGGCTGATGAATGAAATGGACTTAGTTAACAGAGGGATAGAATCAAGATCATGTGAAGGGTTAATATCACTTTATAATGCCTTGGTAAGACCACACTTGGAGTATTGTATCCAGTTTTGATTGCTACAATATAAAGAAGATGTTAAGCTCTAGACAGAGTGCAGAGAAGAGCAACAAAGATGATCAGGGGACATATACAAAGAATGGTTGCAAGAATTGGGTCTGTCTAGTTTAATGCAAAGAAGGACTAGACTAGGACTGATAGCAGCGTTCCAATATTTGAGGGGCTGCCACCAAGAAAAGGGGGATCAACCCAAGGGTGAAATGCTCCCGGTTTGGACCGGATCGTCCGATCCGATAGCGATGGAGGCAGGTGGTTCAGACAACCGGTAGCAAATATCCCTGCCTCCCTGCCATGCCTACCTGAGCCGCACAATCATGAGGCTTTTTTTCACTTTTAAAAGCATTTTTTATACAACCTCTGAAGAGGTTGTAGAAAAAATGCTTTTAAAAGCCTCTGATGATCCCAGCTGAGTTGCCTGATCGTCAGAGGCTTGGATCATCAGAGGCATTTAAAAGAAAAAAAGCCTTTTTTTTCTTTTAAAAGCCTCTGATGATCCAAGCTGAGTTGCCTGTTCGTCAGAGGCATTTAAAAGAAAAAAAGCCTCTGACGATCAAGCAACTCAACTGGGATCATCAGAGCCTTTGAAAGCATTTTTTAACAACCTCTTTGCCAAAGAGGTTGTAGAAAAAATGGTTTTAAAAGTAAAAAAAAAAAATTGGCCACGTCCACCCAGTCACATTACCCCCACCACCACCACCACCAAGCCATGCCCACAGAACCGGTAGTAACAAATTTTA
>JANHZT010002899.1:0-16804 GCA_032468215.1 Stegonotus admiraltiensis | reverse complement strand
TATATTATCTTGACTGTTCACCGCCCTGAGTCCTTTGGGAGAATGGCGGTATATAAATCAAATCAAATCAAATCAATAAATAAATGTTACACCCACCTTCCCCATCCTTTATCTAGGGTTCTGTATTGTATTTTTGTAGTATTTTATTTGTACAGTTTTATCTTTTTAATATTAAAAGTCACCCAGAGTTGTCACCCCATGGTAAGATCTGTAGCCAATAAATTTAATAAATAAATAAATAAATAATTTGCGTTGTGCATACCACCCTGTGCTCCAAGGGCCCAGTTGATCTTCACTGTCTTCTTCCTCCCACTGCTGACAAGGCATGCTCAACTTGGTCCTGTGAGTCAGATGCTGGCTACACCAGGCCTTCTTCACGATGCTATGCACACTCTTCTCACAAGGTTTTCAGATCTTCTGATACCTCACTAAAGGTAGCCACACCCACCTTTCTCCAAATCACATGTTCTGTTTTCCAGATCATGTATGCCCTTCTCATGATGCTGTCCAAAGCTTCACAAGAAGGCTGTGCATGATTTGGAGAATCATTAGCCTTGGCAGAAAGACTTGTGGCCATCAACTGAGTTGCATAGATCCAAGCCAGGTGCACCTTATCAACAGTGGGAAACAGAAGACCAAAAGAAAAAAGAGCATAACATTGAATTGCTATAATTGGTAAAGACAGTAAAGAATTGTGACAGTTTTAAACATAAACAGAAGGAACCATGTGCCTTATTATAACAAAGGTCCAGGCCCTGTGCCTTGCCCTGTAGTACAGCATTGTGTTGCTGTTAAAGTGGAATCAAGGCCAAACCCCAAGACAGTTCTTTGAACTGAAATGTGTGACACATTTGTCAAACAGACTGAGCCCCATAAAAATCTTTGTTTTCATTTCCTCCTCCAAGTTGATTGAACAACTGCTTCTGTTGCTCTTCCCGAACCAACATTTTTCAACTGAGCAGCAGAATTTTAAAAATCTACTGTATGCTATATATATATTTATATATTTAAATTGACTTTCTCCCCATTGAGGGAAATCCATATAAACGTTTCTTCCATTTTTTAAAGTAGGAAAATAGTAATGGGTGTATGCTGAGCAATAACCTACATTAAGTTAAAACAGCTGTAGTTCAGCTTTTTGGTCCTAAAAATCTGTGGGATTGGCTAAAGTTCATTTTGGAACTCACTAATTCTTCATGCATTTAGCCCTTTGTGTTAACTTTTGGCTTTTCTCTGAAGGGAAAAAAAAGACTGAACATTCTTAGATTGTAATGTTTAGTAAACAGACTGTGTATTGCTGTGGAAACTGAGAGAACCTACGTATTAAATTGTAAACTCTAAATATGAAAGTTGCACATATCAGATAATAGCTTTTACTTAGGTTTGTCTGCATGTGTCTCAAAGTATTTGTTTTTATTTCATTACTTATTTATGATATCATTATCAGATTGTATTAGAAATAAAAAGGAAAAGTGGTATTATACTACCCTTTAATTTCCCTGATATTAAGCCTTTGTAACACATGCCGGAATGGATTTTTTTTTTTAAATTAGCAATCAATTCAAATTAGAAAATTATTTAGCTTCTGGCATGGTCACAAAATGAAAGTGAGAGTGCTTTGTTGAACATTGAGAATAGATAATTTAATAAAGGGTTAAATTATTCTGCTTTAACCAGTACAGTATGCTCATATAGGCATTCTAAACAGGGATTACATCAGACACCTGTCAAGCTTCCAAGTAATAAGTCCCCGGAATAGATCCCCTTACAGAAAAAAAATGGGAAATGACTACAATAAAACATGGCTACACATATTTCAGCTTCAGGGTCGACAACACCAATTTTCTGAGCCAACCAGAGGCATGATCCTTTTTCATCTTCAAGAAAGGTGCTCCCTGAGTGAAATCTGGAAGAACATATACTATAACGAAGGATTGTGGTAATAGGCTCTCTTCTGAACAAATTTACCCATGCACAACTATTCCCATTTGGGAAAGAAGTTTACCACACAGAATTTCTCTAAGATTCAGAAAACAGTGTGTGTGTGTGTGTGTGTGTGTGTGTAATTATGACAAGGTTTAAAGCAAACAGTCTGAATTATTCTGTTAGAATTACATTGCACAGGTATCAACTCTTCTCTAAAAGCAAATTGCTGCCAGCTTGTTACGATTAGGAGAAATGGGCGAAATCAGGACTTACTATCTGTATAGCTTCCAGGTAATATTTTACTATTGTTGGATTTCTTTTGTAACTCCCTTTTTCAAAGAGTTGCCAATAACTTACCAAAGCTGTATCGTTGAATCACTGTCTGAAGGCTTCTAACTGCTAATAATCAGTTGGGAAAAGCTTGGCACTTGAGAAACAGTATCAGTTAAACTCTCAGCCAGGCCACTGGATCAAATTGGAGCTGAATTTAGTAAATGTGTTGAGTCTACTTCCCCACTCAAATTCCAAAGGATATTGCTGAATTTGCAAGGCTTCCGTACTTTGCAGACCTGAAAAATAAATTAACAAGAAATCCCAATCTGGTTCTGTTTTATCACTTGTCAGTATGACATCAAAGTAGATCATTTTATACTTTTCCCTACCTAGTGTTGATGACGTACAACTACAAAGATTTTGGTGCTTCCTTGGCCATCAACTATAATCACATGATAATGCAGAACAAGCTCTTAAGATTCTATTCAGAAATATAGTTTTATGTGATGACAACTATGAATTTTATCCCAGCTTTTATTGTGGAAGTGATAGAATATGCTGACAGAACACTTAATTTGTGGGCCAAATCTGTCAAGTATTCTTGATAGTAATTAATATTGCAAAGCAGTATCCCAGGAAACACAATATTGAGTACTTTCCCTTGACTAATATGTAGCAATTTATTTATCACATTAGGTCAGTTGACTTTTTAAAAAGGTTCTGTGTTCATTTTTTTTACTATAAATTTATCCTGTGATTTCAGAAGAGTTTTTTATTGGGAAAAAGATTAATGTGGAACTATTTTTCAGTGGCTTCTCGGGACTTACGAAAGTCTTGTTACTAGGAAAACTCCTTGAATCTGAGAATGATCATGTGGTTTTGGTGGAATTTAAAATGTGGAGGTGACTTGGTTTTAATGTTTTGTATTGCAGGTTAAGTTTGCAGTACTGTATGTTCTACTTGGGGAATAAGCCCTATGTAGAAATTGCATAAGTTGTCTTCAGTTTACAATGGTAATTGAGACTGGAATTTTCGTCACTAAGCAATGTGGTCATACAGCTCAGTGGCTTCACTAAATCATGGCAATCTCTGCAGTTCTGTCATGGTCGTTAGACAAGGCAACTTTCTGCTGACTTCTTGCAACCAAAGTCAGTGGGGAAGCTGACAGGAAATTGCAAGTTTCAAGTCGGCAGGTAGGTAAGTGGCTGTTGACAAGTGGGAGAGGTATTAAGGGGTTGCAGGGAAAGATCAGGCAGGGTGCGAGGATGTGCAAAGAAGTTGCAAAAAGCTGACACAATGTGAGAATAGAGGGGCTGGAGAAGGGTGTGTGGAGGGGATACTTAGCCCAGTCACTTTGCTGCTGGCTTCCCCATTGATTTTATGCAGAACCTGTCAGTGAAGGTTGAAAATGACTATTATAGGGTGCTGCAACTAGTTGTAAATATGAACTAGTTTTCAAGTACCCAGATTGCAATCAGAAGATCAATGGGGTGCTGGGCTGATAACAAATGGTCCTAAATTGAGGACTACCTATAGATACACCAAGGATTGTGATGTACGGCTGCTTTTTTTTCCTAATATTTTTTTCTGGTGGTATTTATTATTAGTCGAAAGCAGGACTTCCAAAATTTTGAACCAGTAGAATTTGGAGAAGGTAACATGGGTGTTCTTAGAAAATTATTTCCATGAGATGATATAAGCAGTCACAGAAACCCATCAATCAGAAAGCAAATGGCTGAAGATGCTTTATATGGCCATTCACACAGCTCTGGAAGGCTCACAACAATAATAAAACCAAAATTAAGAAAACCAGGTCCTATAACCCATCATTTATGGACTGGATTCATGATTCTATTCATTCTAATCCATCAATCTATATAATCCCCAATCTTTCCAATCCTTCCTAGCCTAGTAGCTGGGGGAAAAGTCAATCCTTATGGCCTTTGGAAGGCTAAAGAATGGTGAGGCGCTGCTAGATCAAGTTTCACAGGGTAGGTTACAGAAAAGGCAAAATTCTACTGAACTTCCAGAACAATTACTATATTTAAGAAAAAAATACAAGTTGTGTTTAGATAAATGTTCTGCATTTTATTACTTATAGATAAATTTGTACCAATACATTTGTATTTTGCATTAATGTGATCTTCCAGTGAATATGTTTATTTCTTTGGTTTAAAGATATAATTAGCAAAGTGTACCTGTTGACTGACTTTGTATATCTATATGTTTCTGAACTCAGTGCTCATTGTCAATATTGAAGGTTAATTAAAATGGTATAGTATATGTACTCCTTTACCTGATATTCCAATCTTTATTTGAAACATTTGCATCTTCAGTCTCAAATAATTTCCCCCCTAGAGGATGCATTTGTACATATGGTTTTATTACCTTTGTGCTTTGATTGTGGATCACTAATCACATCAACACTTTTAGCTTCTGCTGTAATAGAAAATGTTACAATTTCAGTGAGTATGAAAGTTCATATTGAAGAGATTTTTCATTTTCCAGTTTTACTTACCTAATGGAGTCTTCTAATCAGAATTAGGATTTTTGTGGCTATTTTATAAAAATACCTCCCCCCCCCAAGCAGAATAGCTATAAACACAAACAATCCAGAGCCAATATAGTATAGTTTTTAAAATGAGAATCCAGATTCAGGTCCATCCACAGTTGTGGAAACTCTCTAGTTCAGGGGTGTCAAACTGGTGGCTTGCGGGCTGGATGTGCAGGCCTCGCCCACCCCAGCTCTGCGAATGGGAAAAATGTCATGAAACATCATGTGACGTCAACGTGACGTGGCGAGTTTGACCCCTATGCTGTAGATGATGTTGGATAAGTTGCTATCAGTGCATCTATCTCACTAGCAAGTGACTGGAGAAAAACTGGAGACAGGAGAACTACCTACATTGTCCTGAGCTTATGCAAGAAAGACAGAATATAAATCTAATTAATAAATATATAAAACTCATGTTTATCCAGAATATTGTTAAGCTAAATAGGATTGATTCCTGCATATCTCAGCCTATAGTTGTAGAACAAAAAAGATGTAGTCTTGGATAGGCACCACATTTAACAATAGTTTTATTACAACGAAAAAAATAGAAGAAGCAATTTTGATTGCATGGTTTCTGAAGCTGTTTTGTACTTAAACTTGCAGTTGAAGAAATGAACACTGAAATTGTGTATATCTGTGCTGTCTATACAATCAGCCTAATAAAAATATTGCATAGTCTAAAATACTGTGCAAACTAAGTTAAAACTGCTCTTTTGAAAATTGTCACTGTATGCATGTAAAAGGAAAAAAGTGCATTTCCTGAAAGACCTAGCAGAGTTTGGAAACAATTTGTCTCAAATATATACAAAAGACATTTTAGGTTAAGCCCCCAGTAAGTAAATCAATGAAATAATGGCCTCTTGAGGGTCACATTTGTTAATCTTGGCACAGATGTTGTAATTCAACTTGCACACACACAAATTTAAGGGGTCTTTGACATTAGAGTTTTTTGGTGGCTGCTGCCTAATGGTTAGGCATTATAAACATATCCATCCTCTGAAATGTTACCAGTTCAAAATGCTTTCAAGTCTTTTATAGCTGAAGTCCATGTTCACAGTCTGAGTGGTGAGTGATACCATTCCATGCTTGAATTGGTCTTTTGTTTTCAATGACTGTTAAAAGCTAGATATTGGACAGGAGGGTTATTATTTATATTATTCACTACTAAATATCACTGTATTTCATTTAAATTGAACAGTGACATTTATGGAAATAGTGATAATGTTGGCTTACAGGCGTGTATCCTGCCAGACTGTGACTTCATGTTCTGATTTTTAATAGGGTCAGAATTTTTGAGTATTCAAAGAAATTAATTTACTACATTGAATACTGTTAGTTTTTTTGTCTAGCATTTCCAAAGCTTAAGGAAGGGTTAGATGTACTGATTATGCTTTTGTCTACAGTGTAATGCATTTTTTTTTCTTATTTTCCTGAAATGTTTAGCCTGAGGAAGGAATTATAACATAGGTCATTTTTCTGATGTGCACAGTAGTGATATAAAATGAGACGGTTCTAGGTACTGTACAACGTCCTTGTAGGGAAGATAGGGATTTTCACAGTGTTACTATTCAGTGATGTTAAATAGTCTTGTGGATTTTATACTTCCAAAAAGTACTTCGGTAACATCTGTTTAGAAAACTATTGCCACAAATTGAACAAAAGTTAGAAGGAACTTTTATACTGGTTCATTTCAAGCATGACATTTTTCAAAGGAGGCTGTGAGAAATTAAGTATGTGTACTTGCATGTATGAATCAGCTCTTGGCTTCCAGTAAAGATGCTTATGATGTGGGTAGGGGGGAAGTTAAGGAAGGCTTTGAGAAGGTTATACATCTGGTAGTTTAGAAAAAAATATTTTGAAAAGTGGCTTTTGTATTTAAAAGTAATATGAAAGCTATTGTCTTCAGGTCTGTTTTTTCATCATCGGAATAAAGAAAAAAATGTTTTACGATGAAGAAATAGAAATGGGGAACAAACTCTGTAACTGTCTACTGCAACCGAGTTTTCTTTAGCTAAAATGCTTTGTATTAACAACACCATAACAATACTTGCTTTATTAATTTAGTAAGCAAGATTACTATCTCCTTCATTTCCCCTAATCTTTCATTCAGGTTGGACTGTATTTTCACAGAGATTCCCACTTTGACACATAGAATTTAACCACAAAAATCAAGAAGATAGGGAGAAATCAGAGCACTTAGGCATTAAGTCATATGAATATGATTTAGTACCGGTTATAATATAGTTTTAATCTGCTAACTCAATGTGAGCAACTGGCATTTGGGAGGTCAAGCTGAGAAGTAATTTAGGATGGAGAGTTGAAATATTTTTAAAGCATCTATATATATGGGAAAAGTGGGAGTGCTGTATATAAATTCACATGTGAACTGGTGAAACCTGCTGCTGAGATTCAAATCCAGAGGGAATTCGGAGGCCTGTGGGTCTAGCCATAAGTGAAAAACTTTGCCTAAATTGCAGTAGTTTTCGTTAGTTATTTAAGTATTGCATTATTTATTTATCATTTACTTTTATCCACGGAGAAATCATAATTTCATTTATTATTTTATGGAATTTCAGTAACATAAATTTTGAATACATGTACACTAACATGTAAACTCCATTGAATATACATTTTCTAATTAATGATATTGGCAACTGGAACACCCTTTCCCTTAAGACGAGACAGGCCCCTAACCTCCTAGCTTTTCAGAAAGAAGAGCTGGCTTTTTCCACTAGCATCAGAGCAGAGTAAGGCTAGAGTCCAGTAGAGTAGCTGATGGATGAGGAATGTTCTTTTGGGGGATGCTGGGAGTTTCTGCTTGGGGGGAGGGGGCTGTTTATCAGCCATCCAGAGTTATGGGGTATAAAATAAGTAGGTATATAAATCAATCAAACAAATAATCAAACAAACAAAGATAAGTAGGTATATAAATTCTAAAATGCCTACCTTTTAATTTTTTCCAACTCTAAAAATATTTTTATTACTTACAAACTCAAACAATACCAATCAGAAGAAATTTTTACTGAATAAAATTTCAGTATGTTCTTATCATATTTATTATTAATAAATATATTATATTAATACATATATAATTACAAGTTATATAACATTAACATTATATGTTTGCTTGAATATGAACTTTCATAAACCTAAATATTTAATATTGTGTTTTTCACAATATATTGATTTTCTTCCAGAAAACTCTGAACAGAAAGAGTTCAATATAGTTCCTCCCAATGCTGCATAAAATACCATTCCAAAGGGCACCCAATAACTCCATTTTCAGAATTAATATTTAGGAGAGTGCTACTAAAAACTATAGTTCTGTGGCAAAAATCCTCTTATTTATTTGGATTCATTCTAATTTTTTAAAAAATACTCTTGACATCTGATGGTGGTCATCTAAGTCATTTTAAGGCCAACATGTTAACAGTAAATAAATGACGCAAAAAGGATTAAAATCTAATTTAGATTTAGCAAGAATCTGCATAGTTCAAAAGAGTCTGCAAGCTTTCAAGTTCTCTAGAACATTTAATCAGTCTGGTAGTATAAATAGAAAAGGAAATGCACTGCTGTTGTCAAGACCCAAATAGTTGAGCAAGATCAAAGATCATTAGTCTAGAAATAAATTCCAAATTTTGAATATTGCAAGAGGATTTTCCATCCCTCATTTCCAGAAAATGAGACCAGGTTAGCACCAAATCTGATAGCCTTCCACAAATAGGTAAATTTGTGAAAGCATTTAGGGGATAAAGCTGATAGCACTAGAGAGCATTAGTATTCCTTGGGTAATATAACTTTTGATATTTTACTTATATGAGTGGCCAACACAAAAGAAACAGGTTGGGGTGGTTTGATCGTCTGAAGAGAATGAAATTTGAATTGCAAAAGAATAAAGAAAGGAAGGCATAATGCAAGACGAAAAAAGTTGTATGTTAAATGAATTCCTAAAAAAAGAATGTGAAAAATTTAAAGAACAAAGGGCAGTGCATGAAGTGATGTATAAACATGACAGAAGCAAGCATGGTTTGCAAGTGAAAAATGTGGAGAGGTATGAGAATGTTTTTATTGCAAATTAATTTTAATTGTAAATCTTTCTCTTACCTAATTTACCTTCTTACCCCTATTTTCTTTGGCTTACTACTACTTTCTCTTTTTCTACGCTTTGCATAAATATTGCTTATAAAAAGTAAATAGCATGATGGGTATAAAGGATGGGAAAATGGCATGATAAAATGTAATATTCAGAATGGCATTAAAAAATATGGTATTTTTCACCATTGCAATATTAGACTTTGAATTCACCTAAGCTTTGTCAGCATTTCTCATATATCCTGTGATGATGGAAAAGTGGGGAAGCATCTTCTCTGTCTAGAACTGGGAACTATTAGCTCTGACCCAACATAAACATGTATATGGGAAATGCATTTAGTCCTAACTGGATGAAAACTTTGTCTTTGAATTAAATGATTCAAGTTTCCAATGTTTGTTTTGCATTTAAGCCAAGTATCCCATGCTTGTTTTTCCTTTAAGAGTGAAAAATCAGTGCCTTCCTTTGATTTATTGACAGTGTTTAATTCTTCTCCTACTGGGTGCCTTTTGGTTTTGCTGGGACTGCCATTTTCAGCTTTCCCATATCTGGAGGAATTGGGGTGGAGGAAGTCTGGCCTGCTAATGTAAGTAATACAATTTGTAGAATTTTGTGATGCAAGTTATTGTGACCATTAATGGTTCAGAGGATTTTAAAAGCAATAGTGGTTTTTTTTTAATGTATCAAATGTGTTAAAGCCATGGTAGTCAAAATGGAAGGCCCACATTGAGAAGGGTAACCAACAGACACCAAGCAGTAAAAGAGGAAAAGACTGTGGTCTTCAAGTCTAATGGCATAGAATAAATAACTTTATCAGGACTAAGAAATTTTTTTGGCAGGGGAAAGGATATACTGTACATGGAGCACTTGGAAGCCAAAGCTAATGTATGTTGCCAACTAAAACTACTTAGAAAAAGGTAAAGAGTCTGGATGATAAATTTTGAGTTTACGCTTTCTATGGCTGTATCTGTGTTTTGGTGGAAGTGTTCTCAGTATCACTGTTTTTCTTTTTGCAATATGTTGCTGACCCATATTGAGGACAAATATGATTAGATTTTGGGTTCTCAGAGGTGAACTCTGCCTTCTTATAACTCACGACCTCTTTCTTATCACAGGAAGGAGGGAAACTTTTCCTTCTGCTGTTGTTTAACTTCACTTTGTTCTTTCTAAACCGATAGACAGTGTGTAATGTTATTCCTGGTTAATTAGAAATGTGCTAGTTAAAACTCAAGTTTATTATGTAAACAGATGACAAAACAGTAGACAGTAAAGACATTTTCTGCCAATAACTGTATTTAAGGACAAAAGTATTCTGAAAAACTTTTTTAAGTAGAAGAATAACTCCTAGGCATTGTAGTCAAATGAGGCTGGAGCTCAGTAAGGGAATAAATTGAGGTGTGAGAGGATGTTGCCAGTGTCATAGCCGTTAAATACACTAATTGCGATCCAAATTAAGCTTTGCCATATTGTAAAATTCCTGAATATATCAATACTTTTTTATTGTTATATGTGATTTAGAAGTGATTTGTTAGTTACATTTAGCTAGGGATGATTTTGGACTTGAGTTTCCAAAAATGAGTCTATATTAAGAAAACCAGCTGTAATTATTTGAGAATGAGAATAGCACTATTGCACATGAGGGCAAAATATTTTTAGTGCTTTGTTTAGAAACTTGCATATTTTGCCTTAGTCTAGGCATTATCTCATGCTTATGCTTATGAATTTCCAACCTTGGAGTCAAACAGCAGAGTAGAAAAACTCTTTGCTTTAAATAGCTGAAACCTCTTACATTCTGACAAGTTCTAGAAGGATATGATTTCAATTACTGTCATTGAAAAAAAAAACCTGCTCTTTGTTGATAATAATTTCTATAAAATAAATAAAATCACTGTATTTATATTGTCACATCGATGCCAAGTGTAGATATGAAAAACACATATAATTTCCATGACTTTTGAAAGTAAAAGGGCAACAACTCAAGGAGGAAGTAGTTCTCAAGACATGGTGTCTGAATACTTAACAGTTACTCTAGACCAGTGATGGTTAACCTTTTTGGTGCCGTGCCCAAAGCGCGCACACACACATGTAAATGCACGTGTGGGTGCCAGAAACCCCAAAATGCAATGCAAGCACTCCTCTTGCATGTGCCCCCCCACGCATGCACCCCCCATGGCCCATTTTGGGCCTGGAAAGCCGCCTGCACCAACCTGGAAGCCAAAACTGGGCATGAGAATGCCACGCAAAGCACCACCCCGCACCCCATTTTGGAAAGTCTCCTGCACCAACCTGCACCCCCATGCATGTGCTCTGCCCCCCATGCATACACGTGCACATCCCCCCATGCGCCCCACCCCTGCGCTTGCACAGCAGAGACCCGAAGACCAACTGGCCGGCGGGAGGCGGGAACGCATGGGTGGTGAAGCTGGGCTTGGGTGACAGCTGGCGTGCCCACAGACATACGTGCCATATGTTCGCCATCATGGCTCTAGACACTTCATATGTGTTTCATAAATTTTCTTAAATGTCAATCTGTTTATGAATATTGGGTTACTGAGAGGTAACATTAACATGATTCAATTTATGTACACCAGGCATATTGTGATATGCTATGCTACTTGTCTTTTTAAAATGCTAAAATTATTCATCATATTGTTCTGCCAACTTCGCCATGCTTTGTCCTTATTTCAAAAGCATAAGAGCAAGGCTAAATTTATATTTAGCAATTAAGTTGTAGCAGTATCAGTTAAAATGGTTATCCAAACTATTTGTAGTTTCATATTTGTAACTGATTGCTTATTACTTGGTAATTTTTACAGGGGGTAATATAGGAAAGAGAAAAGTAACTGTTTGATCAGTTTGCCCTATATACTAACACATAATATGTAAACAGAGTCTGCATGGATTCAAGCACTTTTGTTTTCCTTCTTTCAAATGAAGACTTATTTGCTAGGGCTCCAGAAAGCATTTTAAAAGTCATATTAACATGAATGAAGCATTCTCCTTGAAACATTACAGATAGTACTTGACTTACAACTGATTGCTTAGCGACTGTTCAAAGTTATGACGGATCTCCCTGGGGGTACTTACAACTTGGTTGCAGAGGGCCAGGTTGTAAGATACTGGTATTCTATATGTAGCAATCACAGTTGGGACCTGTAACTTAGTCATTAAAGTGAAACTATTGCTAGGTGAAACTGCAGTTCTGCTTATTATCTTACTTCAGCTCTCCTTTACCTGCTTGTGAAGATCATAAATGTGAGGATTGATCATAAAGTTACTTTTTCATCATTGATGTAACTGCAAATGGTTGCTAAATTAGGCACATACTAAAGAAGACTACCTATAGCCCAGTAGTGGGTTTCAATTTCGTTTCCTACTGGTTTGCTTGTGGGCACGCTCGTGGGCGCATACAACACTTCTGCACATGCTTAAAAGCTGCTGCACATGCGCAGAGATGTTCGGGCGGGAGGGTGGAGCCTCCCACCACCGCTACCAGTTCACCCAATCTGAGGCAAACCAGTAGCAACCCACAACTGCTATAGCCATAATATAGTATACAATATGGGAAGATACCTGCTGAATCAAGGTGAATCTGGTGTAGCATTTTATGCCACACATTGGCCAGTCAGATGCATCCAGGAGGCTAATTCATGAAGACAGGGAAAAATATCTTTCCTCTCTGTTCCTCTGTTAATGGTTATTAGCTATTATTCAAAGCAAGTTGCCTATATTCCAGAAATAGCAAATATCCATTAAGCCTTTAGTCAATGCAGCTCAATTCTCCATGAACTTGTTCAATCCTCATTTAATACCCTCTAATTTGATAACTGTTACCTATGATGATGATAAACTTTATAGATGAGATGTGTATTATCGTGTTAATAAGCCAATACCTAAGCATGGTTGATGATGCCCTCAAAGAAGGGTTTATTTGGAGGCTGAGGGCGGGGAGAGAAGTATGCAGCAGCTTCCATCATATTCATTGTATTTTGCTAGGTTAGTGATTGATTGATTGATTGATTGACTGATTGATTGATTACATCATTTTTTACTCTTAGCAACAACGTCGATTTTATTCATGAGAATCTATCTCTAACCTGTTTTTTCAAGTTTCTCAATGGTGCACCACTAAATACCTTATTGCACTTGCTATTTATAAGATGATTGCCTGTAGATGTAGGCTTTGTATAGACAAATACAATGAAATATAGAACTTATTCATACAGGGTACAATAAGTTAAAATAAAATCATTGTGTAAATGTATTAGAAATACATAAGTATTTAAATAATGTTTGCATTAGTGAAATATATATCTAAAATTGTAACTGCTTATTGTTATAATGGCATATCATAGTTTTCTTTATTGGATTTCACTTTTTTGTTAAAGTATTTTTATGTGTCTTCTAATTAGTTTTGATAATATTATGCCTAAACCATGGAACTGTGGAAAGTTGGGAGGAAAGTATGACAATTAACATGAAATGAATGAAATTTAAACATTGTCTGTAAACACACATTGATGTTATTAGCAATGAAGCACAAAAATACAACATGCAGAGAGATTGAAATTCTATTTTGTTGACTGACTGATTACTTGTGTAGTTAATCTTCCATTGAAAATAAATCTAATATATTCTCTTGTATTCTAAGAATCCATCTTTTCCATCCAACATCAACAAAGCTTTCAATTTTTAATGTCAGTTATAGATATTTTTAAAATGACTAAGTGCACTTACAATTTTCCCCCTCACCTAAGTTGAAAAATCATTACTGATACATTAGGTAATTAGGAGAAATAATCAGATAAACATTCATTGCTTTCTGCACCCTTTTGTCTTGTAAGATGGATGTACAAATGAATTTCAGGGCCTTTTATATCCAAATAATGTTTACTTTCTTCTGTCCTAGTTTAGACTTGGATCATTGATATTACAGAAAGTTACAAACTCATCTGAAGTCATTAGAGAGTTGATTACCTATTGCCTAGATTGTGTAAAAGAACTACATGCCAAAAATGATCATCTACAAAAAGAGAATGAAAGGCTTCTGAGTAATCTGGATGACATGCAAGAGCAGTAAGTTGAAAAATAATATTCACAGGTGTTTTTTTTTACTTTCTTCTGATTCCCTCATACTTTTTATTATGTGAATCTAATGCTTATTTACTAAACCAGGGATTAATAAAACTGATTTAAAGTTAATTTAAATTAGTTGGATATGACCTTTGCTGGATTATATACACCAGTGAAAACACAGAAGTAAATTTTCCCACTGTTTAAAGTACTGAAAATTTTGAATATTCCTAGGGTATATTGCACCAAGTTATTTATTGATAAATTGCTTGCATTTTTATCATTTCTAGGCTGTTCCTTCTTACCACTCCCCCAGCTAATTAAAACTTAATTTATGTACAGGAGTTCTTCAGGTAGTTGATCAGTAGCTCTAATGTTTCTAGGAAAATTTACTGAATTGATCTCCGCAGTAATGATATCCAGTCATTTGCATTTAAATTAGTTGAATTATTTATTAGCTATTAAATATTCACATCATAGGATTATTTGTCATTTATGAAGTCATTTAGTAGATAAAGCTGTAAAAGCTGTTTTCTAACATTTTGACATGGACTACTGTGCGAGGACTCAAATCTATTTGATATAAATAAAAGTTTTAAATGGATTTAATCATTTAATGTACAAGAAGAAATGTGCTTTTAAATTGGAAGACTGAAGTACCAAATCCTATGAGAGTATTCCAATTCCACATTGCATTGTGCATTTACTTGTAGGATGATGCATGTAGAATTGTGATATAACACACACACACACACACACCCCTAGTATTATATCAGATATATTTAGTTCCTATTGTGGATGGATGTTTTAAATCCCCAACAGCAGTAACAACTTGCTTTTACTATATGCAGATACAAGGTTTTAATGCTCGTTTAGTAGCATGACAAATGATTGTACTTCTGGAAAGTTTGGCAATACTTTAATTTTCTAGTTAACGAGACTACAGCAGAATAAGAGTCCATACGGTCCTGATACACATGTGGCACTACTAACAAAATGACCTAATTATAAAATAGCTGCTATCACTGGCGGCTTTAATCCCAAATTCATCTACTGGCAGGCAAACTAGCTCTCAGGATGCTTTCTCTCAACTCACTGAGACACTGAGGGATCGAGAGGTATTGTTGCAGCAAATAAGATGCTAGAAGATGATGCTTTACTTTCAAGATGCTAGTAGTATGCATGCTAGCAATATCCATTGTGCAAGTAAACTGACAATGTTCAGTATGAGGCTGAATATTTTCAGATTTTTTTCATAAGCCATTATATAGGTTTTTAAAAATTCAGCATGTATCTTTGATATTCTCATTGATCGTGGGTCCGGCGGTCAGGTATGGTATGGGTTAAACTCCCTCCGATGTAAGATCGAGTCTGCTAGTTGAGAAGCTCCTCTCCCTCCTGTAGCTTCCCAGCTTTCAGACTCAATCCGATTTGAGATCAGACACGGAGTTTGAGCTTTCTCTGAATCTCCAGCCTTAGGTCGTTTTCAGGCAAGATTTTAAAAGAATTTTTTTCTCATTGGCCATTCTAAATTTAACTGCCCATTGTGGACACACAATCCCAGCGAGAAAGGCTTCGCACCTGAGCCCGCTGGAAGCCGCCTGAGATTTGGGGGTGCAGGCTTACCTTGGGGGTTGAGCCCAAAATGTCCCCTCTGGTGCTTGTAGAATTGTACCACATGGTTCCAGGAAACCACTCAAAAACTCTTGTAACATCAGTGTAAGGAATGATAATTTCCAAGACAAGCTTTTAGGGACAGGGGTGGGCAACTATGCTCTCTTTATGACCTATGGACTTCAACTGCTAGAATTCCTGAGCCAGGATTCTGAGTATTCCAGAGAATGCTAGGTATATCCCAGAGCATGTTGGCTCTGGAATTCTGGGAGTTGAAGCGGCCATAGTTGCCCATTCCCTGTCCTAGGACAAAGGTAGCCACGGGAAACTTGGCTTAATAAAAGTCAATCATCAAGAGTTAACACAGGAAGTCTTACCATTCGTAGACAATAAAAATTGAGCAGCATTTTTCTGGGGTAACCACCTAATTTTGTTGATCTTTTCTTCAATTTCTAAGCTTTTCAAGTAGTCAAACTCTGGCTCGTGACTTTGGAAGGTACTGTAAACATTGTATTCACCTCTGCTGTGAGACTGTAGTTTGTTCTGAAAAGACAGTTTTTAAAAAATTAAAAGATGAGAAATTCAATGAACAACAAACGTAGTTCACTCTTTCTATTGTGTAATAGGGTTATAGCTCAGCATAATGGGACAGCACCATATAGCAGGGCTCTCCAACCTTGGCAACTTTAAGTCTGGAGGACTTCAAGTCCCAGAATTCCCCAGCCAGCTTTGCTGGCTGGGGAATTCTGGGAGTTGAAGTCCACCGGGCTTGAAGTTGCCAAGGTTGGAGAGCCCTCCCATATAAGATGTGGGCTACTGTTCTGCACAGTATCTATTATTGAGTTGAGAATGATGAGAATTCAAGGGAATTAGAATCAATTCAAACATGAATCATTTAAGGGGCTGCCAAACATTTAGTTGATCAACCGAACAAGCCTTTTGATAAAATTATTATTAGTTATTAGCATATGAATCCAACATCTCTGAGAAGAAAAGGAGACACTTTAAAGCACTTAACTAATGATTGTAATTTGTCTAATCAACTGAATAAACATTGTAATTTAACTCTGTCTGATGAATATCCCATAAATTGGGGTGGGGGTGGGGGTGGGGAGATCGTGTTCTCCTGGAGCATCGAAGAATAAACACTCACGAAAACGTTGTTTTAATGATCATTTTTGATTTTGATTTTTTAATTTTGATTTTATTAAATTTATATACTGCCCTTCTCCAATTGGACTCAGGGCGGTGAACAGCCAAATAAATACATATAT